>CAUJGJ010000212.1:107500-120000 GCA_963170055.1 Halisarca cf. caerulea | reverse complement strand
GCGTCTGAATGACTGAGTACGAAGACTACGTACCTCAGAAAACCTCTCAATCCCTCAAATTTCGTGTAATCCGGTAAGCTCTTCTACATATTGTACCTGTATAGCATGCGCAATAAATGTCGCTGTCTTGACCATCTACGGCCAGTAGTGTATGCGTGTGTACCCTAGAATGGCTATCTTATGTAAAGATCAAGGAGCCAAGTTGCGAGTCTGGCCATGCTAGTCTCGCAACTTGTATGGATAATCTGCAGTGATAGGATGAAGCGAGTTAATTTGGAACAGTGGGGCAACTTGGAACGATCTGTCGCAGCATAGACTCCCTATACTACGTACGTAGTATCTATACTCTCCATACTACCGTAGTTCCCCGTTAATACCAGCCTTGGCTGATGGGGCAACCTCCCTTGTGGAAATATTACTACTACTACTACTACTACTAGATCTACGTACATAGTATAGAGTGTCTACTCTCTATACTACGTCGTAGTATAGACTCTCTATACTATGCAGTATAGAGTGTCTATGGTCGCAGTGTTGTCTCTGTGAATTGGGGTTTCAGAAGTGGTATGTATGACTATGCAATTGAGCCAAAGCACTTGTAGAAAGCCCTAGCTGTTTCAATTTACCCCCTTTACGCTATAAGACCATACTGTAGGGCTGGATTGAAATAAATGCTGATTGCTAGCTAATTACAAGAGCGCAAATATTAAAACCGCATTGAAACCAACTATAGCCTGGGCTGTATGTAGTTATATGTTAGGAAACACAATTATTAGAAACACAATCTAGTGTGCATTCCCTTGAACACAGTTGTAATACAATTAAAACCGTCCTACGGCATATACTCGTGAACAGCATCAGTTATAGTATTGAAGGCTTGTGGCATGTGAACATTGTGGGTTGATGATAATATTAAAATGTTACTATTCCACAGACATGCTAGTATTATTGGTGATGTCCTCAATGTTGTGATGGTCAACCCCAGTTGTGTTAGGTACGTGGCCCTCCTTCATGGATCATGATAGCCACCAATGGTGAGACCATAGACTCTATGGTGAGACACACAGAATGATCGAACTGCACCAATCAGCTGCTCTTGCAATGTTGAAAGCAATTGATAGGAAGCAGTAATCATTGTTTTCCCAAACCAGTTGATAAAATCAGAGGATTTCCTGGGGTCACCTGGTAGAGACAACAAGATGTAGAATGCAAGAATGAGGTTGATGGTAATTCAATAAGTTCATTTATGTATTAATATTCATTGTTGTTTTTGGTATTATTTATCTGCTGTTATCTGCAGCTTTAAAATCTCTCCCAGACTATCTATACAATATTATACAGTATCTACAATCTTTACTATCTATATCTGAGTTTGTCTGTGGCTTAATCGACTTGAAAAGTGGAATACTTTCTAGACTTCATGGGGAGTGTCATGGTGGGGTAGACGGAGGGCGATTCTCCTTGCCTGATAAGTGCCCAGCATGAATCCACTTCATGCGGAAAATACACCATTATTTGTTACGCTTACAGAACGCTTACAGAATGCATAATATTATGCAGCATTTGGGAGACTAGACACACTTTGCCAACAATTTTCTTGATGTATTAAAGGTGCAAACATGTCATTCACATCCATGCAATGGCTGTTATGCTCAACTCTACGATGCGAGTTTAGTGTAGGTGGGCAAAGAGTATATAAGAATCTAAGATGTAGTGTATGCAGTCTGTGTCAGTGATGCATACACCAGACAAAATTACTGGAGATGCTGTTTACAAAGAAGTTATACACTACTGTAACAGCGGAAACCCTCTAATCCAGCCCCCCCCCCCCCCCCCGAAATATGAATACCCCTCTATTATGGACACATGTCACTGGAACCAGTTACAGTGTATCCTCTCTAAACCGAACACCCTTGGGACCAAAGAAAAAGTTTGGTTTAGAGAAGTTTCCAAATTAGGGAGATTCTATATGTACAGCAAGCATAGAGAGCAGGACTTGAAAACACGTCCAGTTTAGAGAGGGTTCAGATTACAGATGGTTTGGTTTAGAGAGGTGTTTGGATTAGAGAGGTTCTATATGTACAGCAGGTATAGAGAGCAGGTCTTGACAGAATGTCCACTTTAGAGAGGGCTCCATGCAGATTACAGAGGGTTTGTTTTAAAGAGATTCCACATTATATACACGAAGGCCGCCTTCACCCCTAGTTCGGGTGGCGGGTGCAACCCTTATATCAAGTGAAGAAGTTATATCAAGTGAATTAATCAATTGATTTGAGTGTAATGTCTATATCAAGAATAAGCTCGTAGTAAGCTAGTTAGCTAACACGGGTGCAACTCTTATGTCAAGTGTATAGTAGTTACATAAAGTGCAGTTCTTGCCTTCAAAAGTGCTTCAAATCTGCTTTTATGTATCACATGTACACTCACATGCACGCGCACACATACACACACACACGCAAACACACACACACACACACACGCGCGCAAACACACACACATACACACACATGTACACATGTAC
This sequence comes from Halisarca cf. caerulea, assembly GCA_963170055.1. NCBI lineage: Eukaryota > Metazoa > Porifera > Demospongiae > Chondrillida > Halisarcidae > Halisarca > Halisarca cf. caerulea. The sequence continues at coordinate 117,479 of CAUJGJ010000212.1, read as the reverse complement.
TCAAATACACATTTACACACCACACACATGCGCGCACGTGCATGGGCACATATATACACACATACACACACCTGTCACACCTCTCTCTCCCTCCCTCCTTCATTCCCTCCCCCTCCCCCCACACATGCACACACATATACACACACCTCTCACACCTCTCTCTCTCCCTCCTTTCCCCTTCCTTTTCTCCCTCCCTCCCTCCCTCCCTCCACACACGTACACACATACACACGTACACACGCACACACACCTCTCATACCTCTCTCTCCCTATCTCCCTCCCCCTTCCCTCTCTCCCTTCCTCCCTCCCTCCCTCCATCTCTCTTTCTCTCTTCCTCTCTCACACATACACACACACACCACACACATGTACTATACACACACATGTCACACACATGCATGCATGCACGCACACACACACACACGTACACACGCACACATACCTCTCATACCTCTCTCTCCCTCCCTCCCTCCCCCTTCCCTCTCTCCCTTCCTCCCTCCCTCCCTCCATCTCTCTTCCTCTCTCACACATACACACTCACAGACCACACACATGTACACACATACACACACATGTCACACCCACGCATGCATGCACACGCAAACACACACACACACACACACACACACACACGCACACACATGCACACACAAACACATGCACACGCACACACAAACACACACACATACACAGGTACACACACACACACACACACACACACACACACACACACACACACACACACACACACACACATACACACATACACACGCACACACTCCTCTTATACCTCTCTCTCCCTCCCTCCCTCCTCCTTCCCTCTCTCCCTTCCTCCCTCCCACCACACACGTACACACATACACACGTGCACATGCACACACACCTCATACCTCTCTCTCCCTCCCTCCCTCCTCCTTCTCTCTCTCCCTTCCTCCCTTCCTCCACCTCCAATTAGGTATGTTGTATGTTGTATGTTGTTTGTATGTAGTTGGAAACTAGTTTGTGCTTAGCAGAAATTCGTCTAAACACTTGTCCTTCTCAACGAGGTTCCACAGTACACGTTGTTGTATGCCATTCAGACATCAAAGTATACATCCAGGTATAGCCCATTTATTGAGGATGGTGCTGTATTGCCAGGCATTGGAGTATATATACACCCAGGGCATAGATGTTTACCCAGTGTCTTCTTTGCAATAGCTCTTTCTCGGTTGCAGTGCAATGGATTTTCCTTGAATTGTGAGCATGACAACCATTAGAGATACAGTAGATCAGTGTATTTTTAGTACATGAAACCTCTCAGGGAAACCTAGATGGAGGTTTCATATGCGAAGAAACTATCTAAAAGTGTTACTATATGAGAAGATTATCATAATACTATACCTCAAAGAGATCAGTAACATAGATTAGCATGAAGGTGATCATTTAGAAAGACCAAACTGACAGCTCTATGGTTATTAGAGTCTCCTGCTTTAGATTGTTCAGAATGCTCATTTGTATCAATTTTGAATTACGCTAGAGGAATATTCCCACAAATTCTATGTATTGCAGGTATATAGGGAACTGAAATTTGATTTGAATTAAGTGAAAATTTGTATTAAGGGAATTTGAATTATGTGGACTACACTGTATGTATACATACAAACGCAAGCGAGACTGGGTAGCACGATTACTTGCCTTACTTTTCAGCTCAACAACAATTAGTACTTTGCACCCAATCAAATTTCTGTTACCTATCACATGCAGCTTTGATCAGCTCACTGTACAGTAGTATGTGTAGGAATAAAGCAGGACTGTTTTACAATGATACGGCTGAGATTTATGCACAGTGCTGTGCCGCTCTACAGTGCTTTAGTAACTTCCCTGCAATGTTGATCCAACCATAATATATCACCCACTAATCCTTGGCTCATCTTGTATGTTCCTATACCTTACAACAAGGGCTACAGTGAAATTACAACAGTGTATTTTTGGTAACAATATTGCAATTTGTTGTGTACATTAAGATCTCGCTTATTCGCACCTCAGATATCCAGTTCCTTCACTTTATCAACAATTTTATCCAGAATGAATGTGTGCGGGTATGTGAGGTCTGACTGTACATGATTTGCTGATTAGCAGTTTGTCTGATTGATTCCTGTGACCTTTGAGTGAACACCTGGGGCTGGAAGTTACAACATACTGCATAGCGGGTAATATTCCTGGAGTGAAAAATTTGTGGCTGGGAAGGGAACCACGAAATAATTTCCCACAAAATTTAGTAGCTGTGCACGCCCACACTAGTGACTCCTTGCACTGCATGTGGTATGGATTAGGAGAGTTTACGAAGGAATCAACAATCTCTCGAACTCAGTATGTCCTTATTGAAGAGCTATAAAAAAAGGCAATAGCATTAATTTATCCGATCTCATGCAGTAAACCTTTAGTGTGTTCAGCACCGTTATTGTTGCCAGCAAGGTAGTTGGCCACGTTAATGACATGTGAAACGTTGTATGGAATACCCATTTACCTTATGCATTTAAGTGTATATCACTGAATTCTGTTTCCTAGATGTCCTTGTACTCATGGTAACCTTGAATAACCGTAGCTTCAACTTGGAAGGAAGTAGCCATTTTCTTAAAATTATAAATTCTTCTTTCTGGTGTGAACCAAGATTTTTTGACCATGAATAAGTAATTTTTTATGATCCACGAAAATTTATCCCACAAAAAATTGCCCGCTATATGGTACCAGTCTTTGATGTGCATAATATTGTATACGATGTCATCATGTAACTATAATTATTTATTGTTAATTTTGTAATTATATCCAGGTTGATGAAATTTCACTAATTTAGTAAGAACTTTGTTACTTAACTTTAATCACATTGCTATGCTGTCATAAAATGGGTTGAATCTCTACATAACACGTGACTGAGTACTTTATTCCCTTACTTTTGCAGGTGAAATGTCGTATTTTTCCCTATACCAAAAGTTATGTATAGTCTTTATTTATTTGGTAAGTACTTTTGTGTGTGAGTTTAATTGGTGTTAAAACTGTGAAAAGAAGTATATTAATTTTCCATATGCATGTTTGTGCTTTAAATTTGCAAATGTAGTAGTTTATATTTTTTATCTTTAGAAAATGCTCATCATGCATGATGCTAGTTACAGTCAAACAATGTTAAGTTAAACATAAAATTACTTCAGTGACATGAAATGTCTTTTGGCATGAAATACTATAGCCAAGTCCAAATCCAAGCATAATATGCAGTGCATATAGTACTTTTATTAAGCACAGTCCAATGAGTTTAGTGACAGAGGTTCAACAGGAGCTTTTTCACTTACCTAATCTTGTACATATGAGATCCATGAATATTTACCCTACAAAAGTTCCATGTACAGTGAACTCTCGTTAATCCACCACAGTTCGTTTTGAAGAATATTGGTGGATTAATGAGTTTGGTGGATTATCCAAATCAATTTGCAGTCTTTCATAAAAGTTCATGCACAAAATTGATGGTGGATAAAACGGTTTGGCGGATAAAGCGGTGGCGGATTAACGAGAATTCACTGTACTATGACATTGTGATCACTTGACCTTTAGCAGCACAGTGTATTATTCTTGCATGCGTACTTAGTTATAATCAGCATACTATCATTCAATCAATATCACAACAAGGGACAGAGGCCTTATCTCCTTGCTGTTTTGTTGAAAGGTGTAAGGCCAAATGAGAGAAAGAGCAGTAGAGGGTAGGGGGAGAATTGCTCAATAGTTTAGTATGTCCAGGAGACACCTCTATTAAAGGAAACCTCCAAAATGCAGCTGCCTCCTTTAACAGGACACCATTGCCTAGTCCCATTTGAAGTCCCTCACATTGACATGTGTACATTTAATCCTCTGGAATAAGGACACCTTCATATGCAGCTGTGGTTCTAAAGGTGTCCTTAGCTTAGGATCATAGCTTATTATGGCCCCTAATGGTGTCCTTATTATAGAGGTTTTCACTGTGCAGGGGAGCTTACTGTGGTCCCAATGGTGTCCTTATTATAGAGGTTTCACTGTACAAGGGAGCTTACTGTGACCCTAATGGTGTCCTTATTGTAGAGGTGCAGCGAGGGATGTTCTTCCTGTGGTAATCGTGGTCATGTTCTGATGTAGGTGAATATGTTTACATTTATTTTTGGGGCTGATGTGCATGTACGTAGTTTGAAACTTGTATGTTACATGTGGTATGTATTATGCTAACTTAAAGTTTACTGTGAAATTTTTGTATGCATAAATATACATATTTATTATGCTGTAGCAGTTGTCTATTGTGCATACTTTCTGTAGCTCAACTGCAGTGACATCTTGAATCCCAATCCAACCTGTCAAGCTTATGTGCTCAGAGAAGGTACATATGGTGTAGATATTTTTGCTACATTTTGTATAGAAGATTAAATTGGTTGACTTTCTGCTAGCAGACACTTGTGTGTTTGCACTCGTACACACACATGTGCACACACACACACACACACACACGCACACACACACACACACACACACACACACACACATATGCACGCACACACACACATGCACACACACACACACTCACACATGCACACATGTACACACACACACACACACACACACAAGAATGGTACCACACATGACATCTATATATTTATGCAGTACTACCCACAACGTAAATGTTTGGCCAGCACCAATCAAATACCCTACTGTCTGAATTTTTCGCAGGATATTAATTTCACAAACTGCTTGAAAGTCGACTGTTTGTGTTTTATTTTTGCGAATGCATGGAGACTATTAGTCTAGGAAGCCAGGCTAAATATATGGTGCCGTCCTGTTCACACGTTTAGGTGAAGATCTTGAATAATGTGTGCAGCATACAATCGATGAGGCTTGGTGCTATTTCGAAGGCTGATTCTGCGGTCTATAGGCTTGAATCATGTCCATCAACCCGTTGATCCTCTTTTGAGCAGCTCAAATAAGCGTTTCCGAGCTAGATGGTTGGACATCATACCCTGGCTTCCGTGTAAGCTGACTTAAGAGAACTTAACCATCTTTACTGAGGACGATTGTGTGGCCAAATTTATACAACAAAATACAGGCATTCTGGTTAGGCCTAGTGTTCCCATTGCTTGTGACTCTTTCTTCATTATTCTTAAACAAGGGTGGATGAAAAGTTTAACCATTTTAAAATGATAAAAGGATGTAGGATTGACACAGGGTCGTGCAAAAGGCGTTATCAAAAAGGGACCCCCCAAAAACTCTTGGAACAAGGGTAAGGTGTGAAACAGGCACATAGCAAGGTAAGCAAAGGGCAAGACAAGCATAGGGCTACACATACATGAGGCTAGACAGGTATAGGGCTAGACAGAGTTTAGTTTGACTGAGTGCACACTGTGCAAATTCTTACATCCCGCAGCACATGTGTACTGTATAATGTGCTGCACATGCGGGATGTAGGAAATTGCACAGTGTGCACTCAGTCCAACTAAACTCTGTCTAGCTCTATACTCGTCTAGCCTCATGTATGTGCAGACTTAGGAATCACCATCCTGATGCATGGTTAGTGATCAACACCTGGGCTGACCATGCATCCAATGTTATTACGTTTATTGTGTGACGTACCTTACATGGATGTATACCCACACACGTACATGCACAATGTCATGCACATTTGCACAATGGAATACTATTTTATGATATGCAGCACTTGGCAATGATACATATAGAGTCTGGATGACGCCTCCTCCTGATCGCAGCAGTATCAGAGATGTGAGATATTATCAGGCGACTGACTCCTTCAAACAGTGTTACAATGAAAGTGAAAGAAAGGATGGGTGCATCTTTGTTGAATTTGGTTGGCAATACTTTTACATCCGTAAGGGTCAAAGCATTGTGATAGATGGCACAACAGTGAGTGTTGTATGTATGAGTGTATGCAAATGGTTTGCTCTCTATCCCGTTTTGTTTTTGTTTCTACTACAGTTTATGGATGCTGACGACATCTTTCCACTGTTAGGTACATGAATAGTATGATTTTGTGCGCTGTAACATGCACAAGTATCCATTTGTTCATATGTTTGCCTGTATTTCTTTGTGCGTAGACAGCTGTAGGTTAGCCTGTTGTACCAAACCAACCTCTGGAACATCGAGCATTTAAATGTATTGTATGGACATGCATACTGAGTGTTTTTGTCATCCTTATTTAACCGTGTGCACATTATTTAGCTATAAAAGTATTTTGCACCTTTATGTAGGCAATACCACCTCCACCCCCACCGAAGGCATCACCTCCAGCCCCACCAAAGGCACCACCTCCAGTCCCACCGAAGGAACCACCTCCAGCCCTACTGAAAGTACTGAACTCTATTCAGGTATTGTATGCTGCATATGTACAGTATTATGTATTTGTACTTATAGTATAACGTACCTATAGTACATATGTATGTATCACTGCCATTTTGTTACTTAGGCCATCCCGCTGTCTATGTTTTCCTGGTACTGCTATGTGCAGTATGTGTAATTCTAATAGCAGCTGTAATTGTACTGTCATTCTGTGCGTACAGCTTTTGGAAGAGGCTGAAAGTGAGTGTATGTACTAATACGTAGGATACTATTGTTATGCACTGGAGCCTTTTTTTCAGGCTTTGTGGATATTCTCTGTGTGTGTGTGTGTGTGTGTGTGTGTGTGTGTGTGTGTGTGTGTGTGTGTGTGTGTGCGTGTGCACATGCGTATGTGTGTACATGTGCATGTGTGTGCGTCTGCGTGCATGCGTGCGTGCGTGTGTGTGTGTGTGTGTGTGTGTGTGTGCGTGTGTGCGTGTGTGTTTGTGTGTGCCTTTTTGTGTGTATGCTTATAATGTTAAGTACTACGTACACTTCTACCTTTGTGTAATTATAGGTTGCTAGACGAAGTTCATCAGTTGTGGAAACTGCTCCAGTTATGCAGGTGACTTAAGAGGAGAGGTCAACTTGTGGTTGCATGATACTATTATTCAGGCACTTACAATTTTCTTTCCTTGGCAATCTCTTTCTCTCTCTGTGTGTGTGTGTGTGTGTGTGTGTGTGTGTGTGTGTGTGTGTGTGTGTATGTGTGTGTGTGTATGTGTGTGTGTGTGTGTGTGTGTGTGTGTGTGTGTGTGTGTGTGTGTGTGTGTGTGTGTTTGTGTGCATACTTACAGTACTTCTTACACTTCTACCTTTGTGTAATTGTAGGTTGATAGTTCATCCGATGTAGCTGAGGAAACCACGCAGGTAGGTTATGTGCACATTGAACTTTAGAGGGGCATTTCTATGGTAATAAGGAATGTGATTACATTGTAACGCCTTTGCGAGCCAGATCATGTGTGATTTGCGTGACCATAGGATGACCAGTTGTGATGTGTTGGTGAATGCTCCTCTAAAAAGGATTTGAACCACTGCTAGTGCTGAACGATGGTTTGGTTTTGTGTATTGATTGTGAATTGTCGGGTTAGGTATCCTCTGCGCGTGGTTTTGTAGGAGCGAATGCCCTTGAAATCGCTTGTTGCGTGTACAGATTACTGATGAACTGTACATTGATATTAGTTTTTTCATTCCCTACGAAAGGCTAAGCATTTTAATGGTATCTGTTTGTTTCTTATAGAATGTACACAGACGCAGGTATGTTATGGCACTTTTCGCCAAAAGCAAAATGGCTGCTGCTTTCGAATGGCTTCTATAAATGCCTTGTTTTCTTTTCCTGAAGGTGGGAAGACTCAAAGAAGTATCTAGATAGTATTTCGACATTCCTATTTTGTGCATATGTAATTTAAAGAGCCAAAAACATATTATTGTACCTTACATGGTCGATTTTTAACCATACTAAAACAAGCAAAAATGCATATGGCGCGGGACAAGACATCTGAATTTTAATGCACAAGTGAATCCAAAAAACAGAACATGTCCAAATCTTACTTTTCTGATTTGGGGAAAACGCTGCTCCATTCCACGGTTGTTATGTCCAGGGAATTCTAATCGAGAAGAACGGCTATGGCAACAAATGGCTGCGCATAAAGTGAACGGATGGACCGACAATCTTTCCCAAATCAGAATTTGAAGTTCAGTCCTTCAGTGATAATCTGACAAAGTTTTAATTATCTACGTAGAGATCTAGACCCGCGCCTTTTTCACCATAAAATCCTTGTGGACTGGAGTGCTTCTTTAGGCCATTGTCACATGATGTCACGTGTCCACAAAGGCAAACTCTTCAAATACTCGCGCGTTTCAGCCTATAATGATGTATTATAATCGTGTTTAAGTTGTGGTCATATGGCCAGACCGTGATAATCTGTCTGAGGCATTATAGTCTAATCGCATACCTTGTCAAACCACAACCCCCCCCCCCTTGTAGCCTCAATTCTGCCAAAACATATATACCTGCGGAGTATACGTATATGATTTTGTGTCAATTATTTTTGTTGTAACCAGGTTTACTTTACCATACTGGCACTCAAAAGGAAGTTGCTAAGTGTAGTGTTGTGGTACAATTAATATCCTTTTTAACCTTCTTCAGAATAATAATAATATTATACTGTGTAGTGGGAAACTTTGGCAAGGGTTTAATTTGGCGGTTGCTTGAGTTTGTATGCTTGTCAGAGAATTTATTTTTTTGAAACACAAGGACAGTTTATTAAATATATTACTGGATTCTGCACGAAGATTCTTCCACATCGTACATAGATGGATTAAACGTTCAGAGACAAAACATGGACTGAAAGACTTACGAAAATCTGCTTGCCCCTGAAGAGTTACCGAAATACTGAAAAGATAAAAATCTTTCTAAATGAACACCTCCAAAAAAATGGCAAGCTTTTTGACTATAATATATACGTGAACAGCAATATTATATGACATAATTAATAACAATAACAATAATATATTAATAATACTAATAACAACAACATTATACGGGATCGATGCCCATTACAAGGTGACAAGGATGTCACGCTTTAATTACATATCCAAGTGCTCATACATGCACATGGTAGTGTATGAGAGACTCACACGAGGACTCGGTTACCGCTTACAACCACCACAGTATATGTGTGATTTGAAACACAACATTTTATGTACATATTAATTTATAGCTGCATTGAGTTTATGAAATGTATTATTCTATAATTTGTACTGATGCACTTGCACATCTTTGACCAATTTTTTAGTCTAGCTTTGGCATAGAAGAAGAAAATCGTCAACCTTCACCTTCCAGAAGTGGCGCAGTAAGTCTTCATGCAGAGACATATTTTCATGTGTGGAGTCTTTTGAAGTTAGTATTGTCTATTTATAATAGACTCACACAGCCACAAACAGAGCGGAATCTGATGGAGTTGTAAGTTATTACTAACCTGATTGTATCCGTGTGTGTGTATGTGTGTGTGTGGTGTGTGTGTGTGTGTGTGTGTGTGTGTGTGTGTGTGCGTGTGCGTGTGTGTGCATTTGTGCATATGTATGTCTATGTGTGCATGTGTGTGTGTGCATACGTGTGTGTGTGTGTGTGTGTGTGTGTGTGTGTGTGTGTGTGTGTGTGTGTGTGTGTGTGTGCATGCTTATAATGTTAAGTACTACGTACACTTCTACCTTTGTGTAATTATAGGTTACTAGACGAAGTTCATCAGTTGTGGAAACTGCTCCAGTTACACAGGTGACTTAAGAGGAGAGGTCAACTTGTGGTTGCATGATACTATTATCCGGGAACTTACAATTTTCTTTCCTTGACAATCTCTTTCTCTCTCTCTGTGTGTGTATGTGTTTAATATGTGTGTATGTGTGTGTGTATGTGTGTGTGTGTGTGTGTGTGTGTGTGTATGTGTGTGTGTGTGTGTGTGTGTGTGTGTGTGTGTGTGTGTGTGTACCTGTTTGTGTGCATACTTACAGTACTACTTACACTTCTACCTTTGTGTAATTGTAGGTTGATAGTTCATCCGATGTAGCTGAGGAAACTTCTGTTGTTACGCACGTGAGTTAATTT
>CAUJGJ010000212.1:97500-102500 GCA_963170055.1 Halisarca cf. caerulea | reverse complement strand
GTCCCTGAAATGCCCTACTAACGTCTTGCAAAATCCTTGAAGGCATGCAAAATTCATCTTGCAAACCCTCAAATTTACTTTTAGTGGAGTATTTAGTGCTGATTCAGTACGTTGGACAACTTTCCAGTTTTTCCTATCTCTTAAACTTCTATTAACGCAAGGTAAACTATTTCCTTTTACACACACAGTGACAAGTGTCCTGCAAAATCATTGACAGGGGTTGAGTGTACATGTGGTGTCTGCATATGGCATGTGTACATATATTATAGTGTGTGTACATGTGGTGTGCATGCATGTACGGTGTACATATATGCATGTAGTGTGTGTACATGTATTGTGTGTGTACGTGTGGTGTGTATACATGCATTGTGTGTGTACATGTATTATGTGTACATGTATTGAGTGTACATGCATGTGGTGTGTGTACATGTGGTGTGTGTATGTGTGTTGCATCACATACATTTAATACCACTGAAAGACCTCCCACATGTCGCATTAGTGAGTGGTATATGATCAACAGAATCTTCATGACAATCAGAATCAATGCCCTCCCCCCCCCCCCCCCCCACAAATGCAAGTAACTTGCAGTGGTAGATCAGTTCAGAGGTATAAAATGTGACAGAAGACTGCAATCATACAATGTAACCCTCTTAACGTGAAACTCAAGGAACTGATGAAAAGTGTTCATTTTATCAGAATCTCATGTTATCAGAACAATTAGGAATACTAGGGGCATTGAAGCAGGGGCGTAGCCAGAAGGAAAAGAAAGGGGTTTCTTAAAGCCATGATCATGGGCATGCATATGTATGCATGCATGTACAGAAATCTTTAGTGGTATGTTTGACACATCGTCGACTACATATAGCCAGTACTTGTTATGATCAAGTATGTACATGCATGATGTCAACAATGGGGCCACGCATGCACACATGTGAACACCACTTGTGTGGAAGTGAACATTTAAATTTGCAATGTTAATTTGAAAACTAAGCCATATTAATATAATGCATACTTTTGTCAGACAAGGAGCTAGAAACAACTAAAGAGAGCACAAAGCATGTCTAGTATCCACAGCATTAGCGGAGTGTGCAGGTGCACGCTAGGCGACAAGTGGAAAGAGTGTTGGGATTAATTGCATGATTAACTAGCATACTGGTGGCTTCACATTAAAGGTGATTCTAATGAGGGGGGTTTCCTGGCAACCAGGAGGCAATGGAGCTACGCCCCTGCTGAAGGCTCTCTTTGCTGCTTTTATGTTAACCAAAATTTTGTGTTATCTGAAGCACTGTAGTTCAAACTTTACAATCCGATTAAGTTACGATTATGTAGATCACTGTGGATGACATAAGTTTTTAATATTGCGTCATTGGGGGATGTAAGGTGTGTCACACATCATTATTCAAATCGAGGAATACGATCTGATATAGAAGAAAAGCCTCGGACACGGGGTTAAACCCGTAAGTACAGGTCAAATTGATCTGAGAAAGACGGCGATCTCCTGGTAAGGCACACACACGAAAAAGAACTCAGACAATGGTGGCGCAAAGTTGAGAAGGAGGACATCCTGTAAGGTCTGGCTGATTTTACTTCAAGGTGGACAACTAGTGCAAGTTTACGTATGGGGTCTCCAAGTCACTGCCACCATCTTCAGTCACAGCTTTTCGTTCAATATATCATCCTATCTCAATCTCAGTTCATACTCTTCCTACTCTGCAACAGCGGCCGTCATTATCTGCTCTCCATCTTTTTCTAAAATAATATAGTCACGTGGTCACCGTGGTAGTTGCGCGTAATAATATGGCTGATCGTTTCACTGTGTCACTGAAGTTAATTATTGATTGAATCACAGATTCTTTAAAGGGTGAACCTTCTCTTAAAAGGCTAAAAGGCATTTTTGAGGTAACTTTTGAATTAGTCGGGTGTTATGCGATGGGTACTACCCATTATGCAAGTAGTGAAGAAGTGTTAAGTCTTATTTTTCTTATTGGTCTGTCTGTGTGTCTGGACCGAAAACCGACTAGCCTCAGTGACCGGTTGTGCCGGTCCTGGTGTGTGATGTATTTATGGTGTGGTGTGCGCGTGTGTTCTGCTAACCTTTACTGATAATTAGGAGTATTCCTTCATTGCTGTGAAAGCTTGGCATACCAATAACACTGTAAATACACTGATACCTTGTACCGTTCTCCATTGCTGTCACATTGTGGTGGGTGAGAGTGAACCTGCATGGATACTGAGGGTCTTGCAGATCTTTATCATCCATGTAGCTATATTTGGGTCTGTGTAGCTCAGATTTAAAGAACTTATTTTCATTTATCTTGATCTCCCTTGGTTGGGGGCAGTTAATACCTTGGTACAAGTAACCATGAGCACAGGTAATTTGAGCATCCTCTCCTATAAAGATAGCCCTTTCAGGTGTGATTGTCAGCACTGCGACCAGATTGCCTGTAAGATCGATAGTAGCATTGGTGCTGATATGTATATACGTACGTACGTAGATACATCATTCAGTCTGGCTGATACCCACTTTACTAACCTGACAGCGAGGGGCATTGAAGGAGAAGCAGATCCCCAAGGACTATCATCTTTAGCCAGTTCATCGCTTATTCAATTTACCAATCTTTGTTATCACAGGTATATTATTTTAAACAGTAGTTAAAATGTTGTTACTATTTAGGGCAAGATCGTTCAGTCAGAATAATTAAGTGATGTTACTGTTTTCGGCATGGTTGTGGTGTAGAGTGTACGCATCATTATGGGAGTGTACATACGTACCATTGCATAGTCACTCAGGTGACTGTCATAGCCATCTTGCTATTCCTATGACATATGTATATGTAATGTACCAAGAAATGAGCATGTCAACCATGTGTATGTGGCTTAAAGTGAAATGTAATTTGTTTCATTCATAGGAATTCAAGGAGATGACTTTGTCATACTGATCTCGCCTAACCTTAACGGTGACCATTGGGAGGTGAGAGATATGGGATTAAATACACCCTACGAATCGTGTAGTGACAGAGATACTCAAGTTGGGAGTGACCGCTTGATATCCAGAGTTGCCCCAACACAATGGCAGGGTATTGAGGCCAATGAGCAGAAAACCTTTTGGATTTACAATCGATCGGTAATGCATCATATGTGGCTATTTTGGTTCCAAATCACTGATTAAATTCTTATTCTTATAAACTTATTTGCAGTATCATATAAGGGATATTAAAGAATTAAGTTGTGAACCAGGTATGTATATTTGTGTGTGTGTGTGTGCGTGTGTGCGTATGCGTGTACGTGTGTGTGTGTGTGTGTGTGTGTGTGTGTGTGTGTGTGTGTGTGTGTGTGTACGCATGTGTACACTGGTTCATTGTGGCTATGATATAGTATACAATAACTTTATTTTGTGCAGGGAACCAGTGCTGTGCCTTTGCCATATCGCCCACAGCAAGGCATCCATTACCACCCACTATGCCACCAAACCCCACAAAGGAACCTGAACCAAACTGCAATGGCTGTGAGTTATTCTGTACAGAACATATGGGTATACGTATGAGCTATTATGTATGTTTCTCTGCATTAATTGACCCATCAGGGTGTGACGCAGCTACAGCACTAGTAGTAGTACTAGTGGTCATACTGCTCTTATTCTTGGCAACATTGGTGGCTTTCATAGTGATTTTTCAGTTTTTATGGAGAAAAGTAAGAGCTATTCTTCATTGCAATTGTGCACAAATTCACTTTGTAATGTGCAGGGTTCAATCTGGTGTGGGAAGTGGGAGAAACCACTGCCCCCAGCACTTCAGCTTCAAAGTTTTTGTCAATTGCATAAAATATCCTTGACTATCGGCCATTCACTATTTAGCATTGGAGTATACATACCGTATTTGTTCGAATAAAAGCCCCGGCCTCTATTTCCTTCCAGAAGGTTTTGACCCAGCCTCTATTCGAGCCCAGCTTCTATTTCTTAAGTACAGGAAATAATAATAGGAAAATGGCTGCCAATAGACCGTTGCGCACTTTCGAAAAGGAACGCGTCGTTAGAGAGCACTACATGTACATGTCTGTTTGGACATCCTTTGTTGGAAAAGAACCTTAGGTGAGAACAGAGAACGACCAGCACTCTTTTTCCGTTCACATAGAGGATGATGTTGTTGGCCACTTCTTTATTGGTGTTGTTCGTACACTCTATCGCTATCGTGTGGCTTTCTCTTTGACATAGCTGCCCTTCTCTTAATTGTAGATACTCCTCCTTGACATTCATATCCGAAAAGTGTACCTCGAAGGGGAAAAGACTGTTCGTTATATTGCAGGAGTATATACCTGGCGTGTATTAGCTATAGAACCTGGCTTCTATTCGAGCCCTGGCCTCTATTTGAGCCCGGCGTTTATTCGAACAAATACGGGTGCTGGTGGCTTGGTGGGCTACTGATGTGACTACAGAGCATGTGCTGTGGGATGGATGGAGGTCCAACCCCAGTGATGGTGTCTTTGGTTATACAGTGAAACCTCTTAAATCTGACACTCAATGAGGCTGTGTTGTATTATGAGGTTGTTGGATTACAGACTGATTCTTATCATACTTAGTATAGTGACTCACTGTACCTCATGAGATGGCTGGATTAGAGAGAATGTCGGATTGTAGAGGTGTCGGATTACGGAGGTTCCACTGTATGTATTTTGATATTCCTATTATTGAGATAAGCTTGTCTCCTTGAACAGTTGGCAGCAGTTCTTACCTTTGTAAATGCTACACCTTGTCCAGAAGTATGAATTCTAGATTGACCCTATTGATTCTAGATTGTGTATATTGCCATTCTCATACTGCTACATGCTGTGTATCCGTGTTCATTCTCCAGTGTGTCTATGTCTAATAGAACAAGCTCTTAGAATTGTATACTTCATTCTATTACTAGAGTTCCTCAAGAAACACAATTGGTACATGGCAAAGTACGTACGTATGTATATGTGTAGGCCACATTGGGTATCAAGTGTGTGTGTGTGTATGTGTG
>CAUJGJ010000212.1:85000-92500 GCA_963170055.1 Halisarca cf. caerulea | reverse complement strand
TGTACATATATACGTATGTGTGTGTGTGTGTGTGTGTGTGTGTGTGTGTGTGTGTGTGTGTGTGTCTGTCTGTGTGCATGCTTATAATGTTAAGTACTACTTACACTTCTACCTTTGTGTAATTGTAGGTTGCTAGTTCATCCGATGTAGCTGAGGAAACTCCTGTTGTTACGCACGTGAGTTAATTTGGTGGGGCAGCCGCTGTTTGCAGTGATCTATGAATTCTATTGTCATGTTATGAAAATAAGTGATACAGTATTATCGCTGTACCATTTTTGACTCTTTATTTCGGCATGAAGCCCAGTGCATTGATCGAAAATTCTGTTCCTCCACTACACCCGACTCCCAAAATGATGATTTTGATGCTGAAACAACGAAAAAAAGGTTGATTTCCTGTTAAACCGAGGAAGTTGCCAGATTCCATATGCATGATCATCAAATTTAAGGATAAGTTCGTGTCTTAATACACTTGTAAGGTAGCTATTTGACTGAAAGACCTTTGTTTCTCCTTTACCAAATGACTTTTTTCATTCATTCTTTTGCACATCTTTTATAATTCCCTCTATTAGACAAATCGCAAGTGACACAAATATCGTTCAGTGACGTCGACATCAATTCAACAGCTCTAGTTTTTGGGCTGCCGGAAAGCGGCCCCTATATTGTTTTTACCTTTAACGGAAGTGTCTGTAAGGTCCGTAACGATGTCTATATATATATATATACAGTAGAACCTCGCAATAAGACCACCCCGGAAATAAGACCACCTCAGAATTAAGACCACTTTGTTGCAGTCCAGAATTTCTCCTATACTTTTACATGGAAATTAATTTCAGAATAAAGACCACATTTTTTTCTTCTGGATGTCAAAACCTCACAATTAAGACCACTTATTTGTGGATATTGCTGTTTTCTGTGGACATTAGGCTCTGAAATGACGACATCAGTAGAAAGAGATGGTAAACTGGTGGTCACTTTTTTAACATCGTAATGGAGTAACAATAAAAGAGGTGTGATGGTACAATTTGTCTACAGTTTTGTTGCCTTATGTGTATCCCGTGTCTATGGAATGACTTCTGGATGTGCCATGCTATTCTGGACAGTACTTTCAGAAATAAGACCACCTCAAAATTATGACCACTTACAACGGTCCCAAGGGTGGTCGTATTTGTGAGGTTCTACTGTATATATATATATGTAGCGTCTGCTATCACAAAACAGCGTTCGATTACACTTCAATGAACATCACTCTCATTCTTACTTGGACCAACCACACGACTGTGCCATGTGGCCTGACTCAGATACAAAACCGAAGTAAGATAAAGGGGCATTGCGCCTGCTATAAACTAACTAGCTAAGATCTAATGACACTGAGTAATAACTAGACAGGAAATAATCTAAATGTTCAACACAAGACTATGCTACCACCATGCACATTCACACACATATCCTAAACACTACAATATCAAGCGAATGTTACACATCCCCGCTCTTGGCTCAGGCGTCCTCGACTGCACGCTGACGGAGGCGTCCTGTCCAGACATTGTCTTCTCTACGGGTGGCTTCAATGGGGGTAGGCGTCTTGCGACAACTTGGCCAATAGGTGTCGGGCAATTCTTCAGCACACGGTCTCAATCGATTGAAGGCAACACGAATTGGTGTTTGACTGGGTTTTTCCACAGGGCAGACAGATGCACCAGTTCCATGAAGCTCCACTATTCTATATGGTCCGTGGTACAGTCGGGCGAACTTGTATGCTTTGCCTTGCTTGGCAGATGGCATAAAAACCATGACTCGCTGTCCAAGCTGGTATTGAGGTTTCTTGGCCGAACTATCATAATAAAGTTTCTGACGTGCCTGGGCCTGTTGAATAGATGATTGTGCGGATTGCCAAGCTTCTCGTAGTCTCTCAGTAGTCTCAATGGTATAGGCACATAGGTTCATCTGTTCACGAGGTGAGTCTACATCCATGTCAAGAGAAGTTGGTAATCTCGGGTCACGGCCGTAAAGGAGATAAAAGGGTGTATCTTGTACAGACTCCTGTACTGTGGCTCGATATGCAAAAAGTACATGAGGAAGATGCTGATCCCAGTCCATACCGTGGATATCCACTTTCTTAGCTAGCATATCAGTCAACGTTCTATTGAACCTCTCAACGAGGCCGTCAGTCTGCGGGTGATAGGCAGGCAGTTGAATTCACTTTAGTGACTCCCATGACAGTACAGATCTCTTTCATTAGGCTAGAAAGGAACGAGGGACCTCTATCCGAAAGCAATTGTGTCGGTACTCCATGCCGGGCGATGATATTGTTGACAAACAACTCCGCAATAGTCAAGGCTGTCTGATCCCTAGTTGCAAACACTTCTGGCCACTTGGTGAGGTAGTCAACAAACACTACAGCATACTGGTTTCCAGAACGTGATTTGGTAAACTGAATAACATCAACTCCTACTCTGTCGAATGGTCCAGCAACGGGAATGGGTGTCAAAGGAGGGCGGGTTGCACGACCAACTCCACGCGATGCACATGTTAGGCAAGCTTGACACCACTTCCTGATGTCATTTCTCATCTGAGGCCACCAATACTGTCTTGCCAATTCACTGTGAATCTTGGCCTCTCTCAAGTGAGCTCCAAACACACCACTATGTGCTTCTCTGAATAGGGCCTCATGGTCTGGTGTAGGTGGAATTATCTGTAGAGACTTATCCTTGGATACATGGTACAGAATGTTGTCCTGCATCAGATACTGGCTGCTAGTGAGAGCAAGCTCCCGAGTTTTCTTGGTCTCCTGCGGTAGCTGTCCAGTCTCCAAATAAGTGATGATCGAGGCAAGTGTGTTATCCTCTCTCTGTCGCTGGGGTAAGGTTGAATGATCTTTTGGCGCATCCACTGGTTGGGCTGAGGGGTTTCTGTCCCCGCTCTTTGTTGAGACCTGAGGGGTAACGGCTGCTACAAGCATGGTGCTTTCATCTAAAGGATCTTCTCCGGTGTTACTTGGGGGATTCCTCGATAGAGCATCTGCATTAGCATTCTTACGACCTGGACGGTAGTGTATCGTTAAGTCCACTTCTTGAAGGGCAAGTCCCCACCGAGCGAGCTTACCAGATGGATGAGGACTATTCAGCAACGATTTGAGTGCTTCGTGATCAGTGTACACTTCACACTGGTGGCCATACAAATAATGGCGGAAATACTTCACAGCCCAGACAACCCCAAGAGCTTCCAGCTCTGTCACACCATAATTCTTCTCATAAGGTTGCAAGCTGCGGCTAGCAAATGCGATGGGGCGTACGATTCCATCATCCTGACGTTGAGACAAAACGGCCCCAAGTCCAACGCCAGAGGCATCAGTGTCCAAGGTAAAACCACGATCAAAAAGGGGAAATGCCAGGACTGGTGCTTGAGTGAGCAAATCCTTCAGCTTCTCAAATGCTGCTTGGCAATTGGCATCCCATTTGAACTCTGTATTCTTCCTGGTCAGGGCAAAGAGTGGGCTAGCAACAACCGAGAATCCAGGGATGAATCTGCGATAGTATGAAGCTAAACCAAGGAACGATTGAAGTGTTTTCACATTGGGTGGAGGTAGAAAGTCACGTACAGCAGTCACTTTCTTTGGGTCTGCAGATATTCCAGTGGGTGATACTATATATCCAAGATACTCAACTCTGTTGCTGCCTAAGAAGCATTTCTGGGGCTTCAATTTGAGCCCTGCCTGGCGAAGACGTTCAAACACTTGCTGCAAGTTGGCTAGGTGTTCTTCAAAACTCCGACCAGTGACTAAAACGTCGTCCAAAGAAATCATGCACTTCTCACGGGCAATCCCAGCCAAAACAACTTCCATTAAACGCTGAAATGTGGCTGGCGCATTGCACAACCCAAACGGCATCACCTTGAATTCATACAGCCCGGAGTGAGTGACAAAAGCGGTCTTCTCCTGTGACGTAGGTTCCATGTTCACTTGCCAGTATCCGGAAGCTAAGTCCAACGTGGTGAAATACTTGGTGTGGGCCAACAGGTCCAGGGTGTCATCAATGCGCGGAAGGGGGAACACATCCATCTTCGTTACAGCATTCAAACGCCGATAGTCTACACAAAACCTGTGACTACCTTCTTTCTTCTTGACCAGAACCACGGGGCTGGCCCAAGGACTCTTCGACGGTTGGATTACTCCAGCATCTAACATCTGTTCAGTTAGGTCTTCAATCTTCTGTCGCAAAGCAAAGGGTGTACGTCTCGCTGCCTGTCGGATGGGTGTGTGAGTACCTGTGTCAATACTGTGGGACATCGTCTGTGTAGTCCCCAATTCCATGGCACTAAGGGAGAAGACGTCCTGGTAGTCCTGAACCAAGGCCTCCACTTGTTGCTGTTCATCTGCTGAGAGATAGCTATGATCCATCCGGAGGGCTTCCCGGAGCTGTCATACTCTGTCAGTAGACTGTTTATCGAAGGACTCCAAATGAGCGATTACAGAGGACTGAGGAACTGTACCGCTTCCTACTGACTTGGAGTTGTTTGGTGAATCAGCTCCTTCCTGAAGGAAGGATACATCCTGGAGGGTACCAAGAATATCTCCCTGGCTGAAACTAATAGGCCAACAAGTGTGATTCTCAAGAAGGAAAACAAAGCTTGAGTTGTCATCCAACTGGACGACATATTCAGGTCGTTGCGGCATGTGACCACAATCTGGTGAGAACAAGGACACCGTAGGCTTGCAATTGTCTTGAGCCTGTACACGAACTAGCTTGGCATGTCGAGGGGGAATCCTAGTGGCATGCAGAAGACGAACAGTTGCATCATATTCCTTGTCGCTGGGGGGAGATTCAGCCATAGATTCTCCTTCTTTCGTACAGGCTTGGTCATCCCTGTTGCCTTGAAGTAGGTCCTGACTTCCAGTGCAGTTGTCTTGTAGGAACCGAAAACCTAGCTGAGGAAGTACATCAGTTCCGATGAGTAGAGCAGTGGGGGCAGCGGCCTGTACCTGGACAGTTGCCACAATGGAATGACTTCCACATACAAGGTTCACCGAGATCTGTCGGACAATGTTTAACTCGTCTCCTCCATAGTTGCGAAGGCTCACCGTGGTGGGCTGCAGTCTCTCCTCAGTCATAGTTCGCCATTGCTCCTTTGTGGTTCCTGTCTTCCGGGTGCGCACCAAAACTTGCATCAAATAGTCCAGAGACACAATGGTAACAGGTGATTCTGTATCCAATAGGGCAGTTGTATCCACTCCTTCCAGTTCGACTTGTGCTTGGAGCGTCGGTCCAAGTTTGACATCACAGGTGTCTTGGCTTGGTTTGAGGCTGTGCAAAGTAGCACATGCACCATGGATGGCCTCCTGTACTTCTGCAGCCTTGAGCTTCTGACGCAGCTCCGCTACTGTCTCTACTGTCTGGTCCCCCTGAGCTGTTGCTAATGAAGTTTGAGAGATTCGGGTGACTTGTCCACCGTGAGATTGGTTCCTTTCTCTACCCACAGTCTCTGCTGTCCCTGACTTATGCTTGTGCGGGCACTGGTTAGCGAAGTGGTTCCCGGAGTCACAATTAAAACACTTTGGGTTGTTCTGCCGAGGTCCATTCTGTCTGGAGAACTGGTCCTTGCGTGGTACCTGCCTGTTGGTCACTTGATGACGAGTGCCATGTTGAGGAGTGGTATCCAAACGATGATTTGAGCTAGTTAGCGATTTTGCCTGTGTGCTTCGGAGTTCCCTCAGCTTGGCTTCTTCAAAGCGTGCCTTTGTTAGAAGCTCCCCAAAAGTACCTTCTGTTCCGGCAATTTTAGCTTTGATATTGGATTGGAGACCTGCGACAAACTGGTTTGTCAAAACTGTCTGTGCGATCTGTTCGGCCTCCTGTCCTCCCCGCTTCGAACTTGGATAGGCTTTATGAAAAAGTCTTCAGAGGTCTTGAGCAAAAGTATCAACAGTCTCCTTGTCTGCTTGCTTCCTCTCATGAAAAAGACTGGTTTGAACAGCTCTGATGTGTACTGGAGTAAACCTCTTCTTCAGTTCCGAGACAAGTAACGGGTAATTGCTATGTTGATCAGCTGGGCAAGAACGAAAAAAGGCAAAGGCGGGTCCCTTGAGGCATGTCACTAAATTAGCTAGCTTTGCAGGTTGGTCCCAGTGGGCCACCGTCGCAACCAATTCAAATTGTTCCAACCACTCGTCTATGGTTTCTCCCACACCGTCATCTCCTTCTCCAGAGAACTTATTAAGTGGTGGCAGTTGTTGCGGCATCCATGCGCCCGAATTGACAAGACTAGGTGCAGGGTTGATAGTAATAGGCTGACTAATGGTCCTGGTGCTAAGGTCTGTGCTACATGGGTTGGGCAGGCCAAACATGGAGGGTACAACACACACATTTGGCACAACTGGTGGGCTGGTGTTGGTAACCAATGGTAGTTCAGCTAGGGTGTTGGGGGTACATTGTTGGTGATGCAGGGGATCTATAACTGGTTCGGACAATGTTTGTCCTGTACTCACAGTGTTGGGCATAATATCCATCGTAGGTCTAGATAGCATCACAGGGATACTACTGGCTAAAGGTGGAGGTGTTGTCCTACTAACCGTGGTGAAAGATGGGCTGGGTGCAGTGTCAGACACAGAGAACAAGGGACTCAAAATGGGTGTATTGGCTGTGGTAATGTCCGGTGAAGATGCAGAAGTAGATACATCTGATGAAACGCTAGTAAAAAACTCACGGGGTGAGGCTCTACTGCCAGAAATCGACGTTTCATTATTGCTCCCTTGCGCTTTCAACTGTTCCTCCACTAACTGCAGCTGTCTGGCCCAACGCGTCTCTCTCTCTTCCCACTTTCGACGTTCTTCCACGACCGCGCGATGGCACGTTAACTCTGCTCTCTCCTTTTCACGCTGAAGTTCCTCCTCCAACTCGCTACATCTCCGCGCTTCTTGTTCTCGTTCGTACTCCTGTCGAGGTTCGGCTTGTTGTCTAGCTTGGTTATCCCACAAGAGCTCCTCGTAGAGATTCTTCAGATTCCCGTTCTCTTCGGTGAGGTTTTCGATGGTGCGCGCCTGCTCTTCTTTGTCTTTCTCGACTGCTAAGAGTTTGGCTCCATCGATGTTCTCCTCTTTCAGCCGCACGTTCTCCACTTCTAGGGCTTGCTTCTCCAGTCGAAGCTCGTCCAACTGTCGTCTCAGCGCTTCGTTGGCTGACATCTCTCTGTGTACTTGTGGTCGTGGTGTTGGTCCCGGACTGGCCCCAAAATGTAGCGTCTGCTATCGCAAAACAGCGTTCGATTACACTTCAATGAACATCACTCTCATTCTTACTTGGACCAACCACACGACTGTGCCACGTGGCCTGACTCAGATACAAAACCGAAGTAAGATAAAGGGGCATTGCGCCTGCTATAAACTAACTAGCTAAGATCTAATGACACTGAGTAATAACTAGACAGGAAATAATCTAAATGTTCAACACAAGACTATGCTACCACCATGCACATTCACACACATATCCTAAACACTACAATATCAAGCGA
>CAUJGJ010000212.1:27500-80000 GCA_963170055.1 Halisarca cf. caerulea | reverse complement strand
AGCTTCAAGGTATGTAGTATGTACGTACCTTGGGACAATTCCTAAAATATCTTGTGGTGCATGTGAATGTATTGTGGGTGTACAAGTATTGTGTGTGTATATGTATTGTGTATGTATAGTATTGTGTGTGTACATGTATTGTGTGTGTACATGTTGTGTGTATATGTATTGTGTGTGTTTACATGTATTGTGTGTACATGTAGTGCGTATTTACATGTGCATGTTTTGTGTGTGTGTGTGTGTGTGTGTGTGTGTGTGTGTGTGTGCAGTGTGTGCAGTGTGTGTGTGCAGTGTGTGTGTGTGTGTGTGTGTGTGTGTGTGTGTGTGTGTGTGTGTGCATGTGTGTGTGTGTGTGTGTGTGTGTGTGTGTGTGTGTGCTTGTGTGTGTGTGTGTGTGTGTGTGTGTGTGCATGTGTGTGTGTGTGTGTACATGCAGTGTGTTGTGTGGTAGGTGCGGTGTACATAGTTGCATAGTTGCCAACTGTCCCTGATTGCAGCACAGTTCCTGAAAATATACCTCAGTGTCCTGTTTTCCCTGAAATGCCCTACTAACGTCTTGCAAAATCCCTTGAAGGCATGCAAAGAAATTACATTTCCACACTAAACGCGTCTTGCAAACCCTCAAATTTACTTTTAGTGGGGTATTGAGTGCTGATTCAGTACGTTGGAAAACTTTCCAAAGGGGTTTCTTAAAGCCATGATCATGGACATGCATATGTATGCATGCATGTACAGAAATCTTTAGTGATACGTAAGTTTGAAACATCGTAGCATACACAATATTATAGCCAGTACTTGCTATGATCAAGTACGTGCGTGCATGATGTCAACAAATCAAGGAATACAATGTGATACTAAAGAAAAGCCTCGGACACAGGGTTAAACCCATAAGTACAGGGCAAGTTGATCTGAGAAAGACGGCGATCTCCTGGTAAGGCACACACACACACACCAAAAAGCACTCGGGCAAAGTTGACAAGGAGGACATCCACAAAGGTCTGGCTGATTATACTTCAGGGTGGACAACTAGTGCAAGTTTGCGTATGGGGTCTCCAAGTCACTGCCACCATCTTCAGTCACAACTTTTCGTTCAATATATCATCCTATCTCAATCTCAGTTCATACTCTTCCTACTCTGCAACAGCGGCCGTCATTATCTGCTCTCCATCTTTTTCTATAATATAGGTCACGTGGTCACTGTGGTAGTTGCGCGTAATAATATGGCTGATCGTTTCACCGTGCCACTGAAGTTCTTGATTGAATCACAGATTCTTTAAAGGGTGTACCTTCTCTTATAAGGCTAAAAGACATTTTTTGAGGTAAATTTTGAATTAGTCGGGTGTTATGCGATGGATACTACCCAATAGGCAACTTTTTGAGTAGTGAAGAAGTGTTAAGTCTTATTTTTCTTGTTGGTCTGTCTCTGTGCCTGGACTGAAACCCGACTAGCCTCAGTGACCGGTTGTGTCAGTCCTGGTGTGTGATGTATTTATGGTGTGGTGTGCGCGTGTGTTCTGCTAACCTTTACTTATAATTTGGAGTATTCCTTCATTGCTGTGAAAGCTTGGCACACCAATAAAACTGTAAATACACTGATACCTTGTACCGTTCTCCATTGCTGTCACATTGTGGTGGGTGAGAGTGAACCTGCATGGATACTGAGGGTCTTGCAGATCTTTATCATCCATGTAGCTATATTTGGGTCTGTGTAGCTCAGATTTAAAGAACTTAGTTTCGTTTATCTTGATCTCCCTTGGTTGGGGGCAGTTAATACCTTGCAATTGGTACAAATAACCATGAGCACAGGTAATTTGAGCATCTTCTCCTATAAAGATAGCCCTTTCGGGTGTGATTGTCAGCACTGCGACCAGATTGCCTGTAAAATCGATAGTAGCATTGGTGCTGATATGTATATACGTACGTACGTAGATACATCATTCAGTCTGGCTGATACCCACTTTACTAACCTGACAGCAAGGGGCATTGAAGGAGAAGCAGATCTCCAAGGAGTATCATCTTTAGCCAGTTCATCACTTATTCGTTTTACCAATCTTTGTTATCACAGGTATATTAAACAGTAGTTAAAATGTTGTTACTATTTAGGGCAAGGTCGTTCAGTCAGAATAATTAAGTGATGTTACTGTTTTCGGCATGGTAGTGGTGTAGAGTGTACGCATCATTATGGGAGTGTACATACGTACCATTGCATAGTCACTCAGGTGACTGTCATAGCCATCTTGCTATTCCTATGATATACGTACAGTTGTTTCTTCTGAAATTACTCAGTGCAATTCATTGTTTCTTGTAGGTATTATGTACATCAATCTTGTGGCCATAGCAGTTGTTGTACTAATTTGTGTTGTGGGAATATATGCGCAAATCGGGCAAAGCTGCAAACAAGGAGAATTCTGTGTGTATAAACAGAGTAAGCATACGCAATACTTTCTGTGATATTTTACTTGACAATGTGGAGCAAGATGTACTTGTGTACTTTAGTATTAGATGTTGTATATTTATTTTGTTTTGTTATTGCGTACAGTAAATGTCTAATGTACCAAGAAATGAGCATGTCAACCATGTGTATGTGGCTTAAAGTGAAATGTAATTTGTTTCATTCACAGGAATTCAAGGAGATGACTTTGTCATACTGATCTCGCCTAACCCTAACGGTGACCATTGGGAGGTGAGAGATATGGGATTAAATACATCCTACGAATCGTGTAGTGACAGAGATACTCAAGTTGGGAGTGACCGCTTGATATCCAGAGTTGCCCCAACACAATGGCAGGGTTTTGAGGCCAATGAGCAGAAAACCTTTTGGATTTACAATTGATCGGTAATGCATCATATGTGGCTATTCTGGTTCCAAATCACTGATTAAATTCTTATTCTTATAAACTTATTTGCAGTATCATATAAGGGATATTAAAGAATTAAGTTGTGAACCAGGTATGTATATATGTGTGTGTGTGTGTGTGTGTGTGTGTGTGTGTGTGTGTGTGTGTGTGTGTGTGTGCGTGTGTGCGTATGCATGTACGTGTGTGTGTGTGTGTGTGTGTGTGTGTGTGTATGTGTGTGTGTGTGTATGCATGTGTACACTGGTTCATTGTGGCTATGATATAGTATACAATAACTTTATTTTGTGCAGGGAACCAGTGCTGTGCCTTTGCCATATTGTCCATAGCAATGCATCAATTATCACCCACTATGCCACCAAACGCCACAAAGTGTCCTGAACCGAACTGCAATGGCTGTGAGTTATTCTTGGATTGTTCTTTAGGTCTGTACAGAACATATGGGTATACGTATGAGCTATTATGTATGTTTCTCTGCATTAATTGACCCATCAGGGTGTGACGCAGCTACAACACTAGTAGTAGTACTAGTGTTCATACTGCTCTTATTCGTGGCAACATTGGTGGCTTTCATAGTGATTTTTCAGTTTTTATGGAGAAAAGTAAGAGCTATTCTTCATTGCAATTATGCACAATTTCACTTTGTAGGTTAAATGTGCAGGGTTCAATCTGGTGTGGGAAGTGGGAAAAACCACTGCCCCCAGCACTTCAACTTCAAAGTTTTTGTCAATTGCATAAAATATCCTTGACTATCGGCCATTCACTATTTAGCATTGGAGTATACATACCGTATTTGTTCGAATAGAAACCCCGGCCTCTATTTCCTTCCAGAAGGTTTTAACCCGGCCTCTATTTGAGCCCAGCTTCTATTTCTTAAGTACAGGAAATAATAATAGGAAAATGGCTGCCAATAGACCGTTGCGCACTTTTGAAAAGGAAAGCGTTGTTAGAGGGCACTACATGTACATGTCTGTTTGGACATCCTTTGTTAGAAAAGAACCTTAGGTGAGAACAGAGAACGACCAGCACTCTTTTTCCGTTCACATAGAGGATGATGTTGTTGGCCACTTCTTTATTGGTGTTGTTCGTACACTCTATTGCTATCGTGTGGCTTTCTCTTTGACATAGCTGCCCTTCTCTTAATTGTAGATACTCCTCCGTGACATTCATATCCGAAAAGTGTACCTTAAAGTGGAAAAGACTGTTCGTTATATTGCAGGAGTATGTACCTAGCGTGTATTAGCTATAGAACCTGGCTTCTATTCAAGCCTTGGCCTCTATTTGAGCACAGCGTTTATTCGAACAAATACGGGTGCTGGTGGCTTGGTGGGCTACTGATGTGACTACAAAGCATGTGCTGTGGGATGGATTGAGGTCCAACCCCACTGATGGTGTCTTTGGTAATACAGTGAAACCTCTTAAATCTGACACTCAATGAGGCTGTGTTGTATTATGAGGTTGTTGGATTACAGACTGATTCTTATCATACTTAGTATAGTGACTCACTGACTGTACCTCATGAGATGGCTGGATTAGAGAGAATGTCGGATTAGAAAGGTGCTGGATTACGGAGGTTTCACTGTATGTATTTTGATGTTCCTATTATTGAGATAATCTTGTCTTCTTGAAAATTTGGCAGCAGTTCTTACATACCTTTGTAAATGCTACACCTTGTCCAGAAGTATGAATTCTAGATTGACCCTTGATGTGTATATTGCCATTCTCATACTGCAGCATGCTGTGTATCTGTGTTCATTCTTCAGTGTGTTTATGTCTAGTAGGACACGCTCTTAGAATTGTATGCTTTTTTCTATTAATA
Organism: Halisarca cf. caerulea; assembly: GCA_963170055.1. Taxonomy (NCBI): domain Eukaryota; kingdom Metazoa; phylum Porifera; class Demospongiae; order Chondrillida; family Halisarcidae; genus Halisarca; species Halisarca cf. caerulea. The sequence continues at coordinate 75,326 of CAUJGJ010000212.1, read as the reverse complement.
GAAATCCTCAAGAAACACAATTGGTACATGGCAAAGTATGTATGTATGTGTGTAGGCCACATTGGGTATTAAGTGTGTGTGTGTGTGTGTGTGTGTGTGTGTGTGTGTGTGTGTGTGTGTGTGTGTGTGTGTGTGTGCATGCGTGCGTGTGTCTGTGTGCGTGTGTGTGTGTGCGTGCGTGTGTGTGTGTGTGTGTGTGTGTGTGTGTGTGCGTGTGTGTGTGTGTATGTGTGTGTTTGTGTGTGTGTGTGTGTATGTGTGTGTGTGTGTGTGTGTGTGTGTGTGTGTGTGTGTGTGTGTGTGTGTGTGTGTGTGTGTGCTTGCGTGCGTGTGCACTTTTCACAAACATTTGTTCATACACATTGGTGCCAGTAGTTTACTATTAGTCACATATGGGATTGTGTACCTTACGTATGTGTTGTGCCTTGTGAACATACGTACATACTGTATAGACATGTGGGTCACTGCACATATAGTGTTGGGCCTATGTAATGTTGCATTGCTGTTATTGTTGATAATAACATTGTTTTATGTACTTTCTTACATACTCAGGTGAATCTTTGCAGAATTATCTCCAGGATTCCTTTGAGAAGCGGATTGACTTCCATCTGGTGACATTGGAGTATGCAGGCAGCACATTTCAACTGAGAGCTGGCCAGTTCCTATATAGGCATTCCAATAAGGGAAAACTTGTGTCCATCTTTGTGTATACTGAAGAAGTCCCACCTGGAGTTATCCAGAGTCTTGGAGAAGGTTTTGTCTTCCTCGTGTCCGAGACAGACTGTCGTGGCCCCCTAACTGTTCTTCCCGCTCTTTCTGCACGGGATGGTCAAATAAATGATCTGCCAGTTAGTATTTGTGTGAATTGTGTCTTTTCCTATAATATAGTAACTTACTGCATATGAATTGCTGACTTTGTTCATTCCTTGTGGTCCAGTTTCACTACATGCGTGTTGCGTGTTGTTGTTTCTCTTAAAGGCGAAATTTGAATTGTAAAGGATATACAGCTTATTGTGTGTGCATGTCTAAATATAATATTATATGTACGTATATGTATAATAATGTATGTATAATACGTATACAGAGGAACCTCTTGTAACAAACTAATGGTGAAACCTATATACGTATAACAGACTGCTTTTGTGGGTCCAGATAGATTGCTATACGTACTTATAAATAACTTCTGAATAGTTGAAACCTCTGTTTAGCAAACTGCTTTTTCATGTCCCAAAGTGTTTGTTATGGAGAGTTGTACATATAATATATTGCCATTTAGATTACGTTCCTTCCAAATACATGTGTGGTGAACTGTACTGGAGAAGTATTGCACTGTGGATGTCATGCTTGTTTAATGGATGCACCATGCCTTTACTGTCTATTGTACCGTATGTTTGCTTACCTTCATAGGCACATCTCAGGTCATGTATGGAAATGGAGAGGGTACGTATGTTGTGCTTATATTTGTTTATTTATTGTGTCATGTGACTGTGTTGATGTGTTATGTGTGTGTGTGTGTGTGTGTGTGTGTGTGTGTGTGTGTGTGTGTGTGTGTGTGTGTGCGTGCGTGCGTGCGTATGTGTGCGTGTGCGTGCGTGCGTGTGTGTGCATGTGTGTGGGTATGGGTGTATGTGTGTGTGTGTGTGTTGTGTGTGTGTGTGTGTGTGTGTGTGTATTTGTGTGTGTGTGTGCGTGCATATGCATGCGTATGTGTGTGTGCATATGTATGGTACAATTTTGTGATCATGAATGCACTGTATGTTTTGACTACTAGGAAATATGCATGTACGCACTCCTTCTGTATACCTACGTATATACTGTACTTGGTGAGTAGCCTAACATTCTGTGGATATGTACGTAGTAAGTAGTGTGACGTATTATGATAGGGTGACAGATTGCTGAGTACGTACCTCTCTTTGTGGACTGTTGATTGAACTGTTTCTTGACTGAGGTTCAAAATACTGAGCTTTCATTGTGTATCCTGTGCATGTACATACGTAGTTGCAAGAAGAAAGTGCTAACCAACTGAGGAGTCGAGTGGAGGTTTGTTTGTTCTTCATACGTACAGTGTTTCTACGCATACACTCCAGTTATCCAGTTGCCGTGAGTGCTTTTGCATGTGCGTATATGTATATCCTAGCTTTGGATACATGTTTTATTTACAGCATCTCTGAGTTCTCACGTGCACCTCATCTCACTTCATGTAGCCTTGTACATGTGTATGTATGTATGTATGTATGTGTGTATGTACGTATGTATGTATGTATGTATGTATGTACGTATGTACGTATGTATGTACGTATGTACGTATGTATGTATGTATGTATGTATGTATGTATGTATGTATGTATGTATGTATGTACGTATGTATGTATGTATGTATGCATGCATGCATGTATGTATGTACGTATGTATGTATGCATGCATGCATGTATGTATGTATGTATGTATGTATGTATGTATGCATGCATGCATGCATGCATGTATGTATGTATGTATGTATGTATGTATGTATGTATGTATGTATGCATGCATGCATGTATGTACGTATGTATGTATGTATGTATGTAATGCTATCTCACATGACCTTCCTCTGCTCCCACACTTGCTTGTGCAGACACTCACAGAAGAAAAAGCTGCCCTCGAGGTATGTGGTAGATGTTGTGTATGGGAAGTATATAGCATTGCATGTGTGTAGTAATGTTTGCTAGCTGCTTCCACATCCTGTTGTGAATTTTCAGTGTTCATTTTAGAATTTATTGTTTAATGGGTTCAAACTAAATTTGTGTAGCTATTCTTTATACCTATAAACATATTCTTCATTGTAATATTGCTTCTTTACTTAACACTTCAGTAGTATATACGTACCTGTGTATAGATGAGTCTGAAATGTTGATAGATTATAGATACACGAAATTTACGTATTTGTGAAATTTGTGAGATGGAACCATTCACGAAAGCTTTCTCCATTAAAAATTCCCGTTATTCAACACTGAAGGTTTTAGGCTGGAACTTCACACACAATAATATGTGGCACCAAGCTTTATCTTCATCCCATGCATAATTTGCAGGAAGGACTGTGAAGTTGAAACTTTTGCACGCTTCAAGTCTCGTGAATGAAGGCTTTGCAAGATTGTCGTGTTTTTAGTTTCGTGAATTAGGACTACCTCATTGTAATGCCCTGGTGTTTAACTCTTGAGTGATCACTATTAGATGCGACACTTGTTCACAAGGTTGTGTTGTTGCAAGGCTTTCTTCCCTTTACACATGGCAGTTGTTTCAAAGGACTCTTTGTACAATGTATGGCCTAATCTATTGAGCAATGGGCCATTGTTCGCTGAACAACGAACAGCAACTTTACTTTGAATCAGATTATCATGTCTATTAAACTTTCACAAATTGAACTTTCACGAATTGCCTCCTCATTCGTGAAATTTGTGAAATTTGAACTGTGCAAAAGTTTAAACTTTCACAGTTGTACGAGGCTCTGTGCTGCTGTTATGCTTCATGCAGCTACTGTAAATGTAACAGTATGTGTGTATGCCATGTAGGATTCAAAACCTGCCCATACAGACCACTAAAGGACCAAAACAATAGTCACTGGGGTTTCTGTAGACAGGTTGTCATAAAGAGGTGCATTTAATCTAGTATCAGTGAAGTGGCGTATGTATGGGCCAGCCAGTCTTTGTAGACATACGTACATATGGTCCTTGTACAGTAACTATATAATGTGATCTTTTACACAGGTTTCATTGAAGTATGTGTTCAATCATAGTATCTATGTTTCAATTTTGTACTGCATGTAGTCAGAAAAGGAGAATTTCATTGCCAATGTGAACAATTATGCTTCAGAAAATAGCCGTTTGATTGCATCAAATGCTGAATTGAAAGAACGCATTTCAGAATTGAACACTGAATTGAAAAGGGTCAATGATTCAAAAGTACGTAAAGCACCAGTGCTAATTTTGCATTGACACAATTGTCATTTTTTTAGTTTTATGAAGCGTGTGTGTGTGTGTTGTGTCTGTATGTGTGTGAGCGTGTGTGTGTTGTGTCTGTGTGCAGAGCTCACGATAACTTTTTGGAAGTGTCTGGACATAATGTCCAGACAAACTCCAGAATGCCCAGACATTTACATATTTGATCGGACATGATAATGTTGACTAGCAATCACATGTTTTGCTAGTTTCTCATTGCTATCATGTATGCAGCTGTAAGCCAGCATACATATGCAGTTTCTGGTATTTTCATACCATGTGCAGTAGCAATTTAGCATTAACCCTAACCCTAGTCACAAAACAATAGTATTGCTTTCAGTGTAAGTGAAAAGGCTTTGTGCAACTGGCCTATAAAGCACCAGTGTCCTATACACTTAGGAGAGGCTATTTTGAACTGTAAGGCTACTAAACAGCTGTTTCTATCCTATGGTGCCACTACCTAATTAATAGCAGAAAGTGACAGACCACAAACCTGTCACCTGAACAATGACAGCCTCCTACAGCCATAAACACTTCCTTTGAGCTGACACAATGTCCTGACAAAGTTGATAACATCCGGACATTTACTGAAAATGATCGGAAAATGTCCGATGTCCGGTTGCATTTTCGAGCTCTGTGTGTGTGTGTTGTGTCTGTATGTGTGAGCCTGTGTGTGTATGTGTGTGTGTGATGTTTATGTTAGTGTGTGCATGCACTTATGTCCACACACGTGCATGCAGTGTTTCCCCCAGTATGTCTGGAACAGGGTGCAGCACCTGTTGCTTTTCTAGCAGCAAATTTTAAAAAGAGCTGAATAATCATTGTGATGCTGAAAACTCTTTTGCCAGTAGTGTAGTTCTGTAGAATAACAATATTCTATACACCCTAACATCTTTTCCTTTACAAAGAACATAAGTTTACAGTAAAACAGATGACAATGAATTGTCTGGACCCCCCCCCGGCACCCTGTTGTAATTTCTTTCCTTGGAAAACACTATGCATGTTTATATTTGCTTGTGCATGTACATGCATACGTATGTATGTATGTATGTATGTAAAACTGCATGTGGATGTCAAAGTGTGTGTGTGTGTGTGTGTGTGTGTGTGTGTGTGTGTGTGTGTGTGTGCATGTGTAGGTACGTGTGTGCATGCATGTGTATGTGTGTGGGCTTGAATTTTGAAGTGTGTGTACATGCATATATACATGTTCATGGATGTGTATGCATGTGTGCACTTCAGAAAGATGGAAAGATAGAGAATGATTCTGAGACTTAGATGCGAAAGTGTGTATGTATGTATGCCAGTTTCCATACCATTGATTACTTGAATGAGTATACATTTGGACTGTTTTCTTTGTTTTTTGCTTGCTACGTAGCTTATTGTTTGAGTATGGTGTGTGCCTGTGGTGTTAGCACGTATTTGCTATAACCTTGCATTTTAGATGGCAATAAGTAATAAGCTAACTTCGGCCCTAGAAGACGAAAAGGCCAAGAAGTCTAAACTGGAATCACAGATGGAGGTACTGATGGAAGATCTTTGGAAGTATAAAGATGAGCAAAGGAGAAGTGTGGTAAGTAAGAGTGTGAATTGCTCATTTAAAGCATACTTAGGAAGTACGTACTGTATTAAATGTAAGCAGATAATCTTCACTATATCTTTGTGGTATGTCTTTTATTTCCTCGTTCTATCTACTGCACTGCCTTTTGGATTCTTCTTGATTGTCTGGTGCAAATACAGTAGAACCTCATTGAGAAGAAGACTCTCATGAGACTAATTTCTGCTTGACACAAAGTAGTTTCCTAGCCCTGTTTGGTTTGCTGTAGTACTGTACATGCATTACTATATCCTGATAACTTAAAGAAGAATTTTTAGTAGCGAGAATTACTTTTGTGGGTCCCCTAAAGTTTGTCTTATTGAGGTTTGCCTGTATGCTACAGGGGAAGAGTTATGTCCAGTTTTAGCTACTTCCGCCCTGCATCTCAACTCCATTGTGGACATCTGCCCTGTGTCTTTTCTCCTGTGTGGATGTCTGTCCTGTGTCTTGTCTCCTGTGTGGATGTCTAGCCTGTGTCTTGTGTCCTGTGTGGACGTCTGCCCTGTGTTTTGTCTCCTGTGTGGACATCTGTCCTGTGTCTTGTCTCCTGTATGGGCGTCTGATCTGTGTCTTGTCTTTTTTGTAGACATCCGTCCTGTGCATTGTCTTTTCTGTGGACGTCTTCCCTTTATCTATTCTCCTGTGTGGGAGTCTGACCTGCGTCTATTCTCCTGTTTGGACGTCTAGCCTGTGTTTTGTCTCCTCTGTGGATGTCTGTCCTGTGTCTATTCTCCTGTGTGGGCGTCTGCACTGTGTCTTGTGTCCTGTGTGGACGTTTGCCCTGTGTTTTGTTTCCTGTGTCTTGTCTCCCGTGTGGAGGTCTGCCCTGTGTCTTGTTTCCTATGTGGAGGTCTGTCCTGTGTCTTGTTTCCTATGTGGAGGTCTGCCCTGTGTCTTGTCTCCTGTGTGGACGTCTGCCCTGTATCTTGTTTCTTGTGTCTTGTCTCCTGTGTGGACGTTTGCCCTGTGTCTTGTCTCCTGTGTCTTGTTTCCTGTGTGGAGGTCTGCCCTGTGTCTTGTTTCCTGTGTGGAGGTCTGCCCTGTGTCTTGTTTCCTGTGTGGAGATCTGCTCTGTGTCTTGTTTCCTGTGTGGAGGTCTGCCCTGTGTCTTGTTTCCTGTGTGGAGATCTGCTCTGTGTCTTGTTTCCTGTGGGGACATCTGTCATGTGAAACCAGGTAATCTGCCAGTACTTACTCTGTACATATTATGTGTTCACCATTGCTTTGTGCAAAACTTTATTAACAACTTTATTGCATATGTGTACGTATGTTGATTGTGTATATACGTATGTACTGGATTACGCATATATGTACCTATGTGAGGAATTATACAGTACAGTGTTCGTAAATGTAAGTTATTTCTCAATTTTCAGAACCGGCAATTCAAGGGAGAATCTACCGGACCGCAGATTGTTCCTGTGGTATGTTATTTGCTGTAGTCTTTGTCTGCTAGTTTTGCATATTAATTATCATTGATTTTTAAATTATTTATATTTGTTCAAGATTACCAATAGTTTTGTAAATGATATAATAACTGTTGGTTAATGTGAAACGGTTTCTACCCTCCCCCAGTCACAAACTAGACAAGTCAGTGGGACTTTTGAAATGGTGTTACCCATGGCCAATCCCAAGACCTGTGGCTAGAGTAGCCTTCGAGTGCAGGAAAAGGTATGTGTTGTATTCTCATTTGTATGTACTTCGAGTATGAAACCAATCATTTTGAATGTTTGCCTTCTCCATAATATTTTGGAAAATTGTGTACATTGGTGTTTTCACTGCTTTACAGGACTGGTGTGCCCCATCATCAACCTGCTGCTTTTTACTTAGTAACCTTGAATGTACATACGTACCTACTGTGAGCCATGAGCCTCTCTGTACATGCACAGGTGTCATGATCAACTTGCATGTATGTACATATAGTTGTATTGCTATTTTTGTATCTTAATTACTGTCTTAACATCATATGGGGAATTTGTGTCTATAGGTTAGAAAGAAAACATGCAGTATAATTTTATGACTGTTTCTTTTAATTTGTATGCCATATATGTACTTGCTTTTGTTGTATCCCTGCTGTGGTCAATTCATGGTGACGTTTTCTGAATTCAAATTGTGTGTTGCAATGCAACTACTGAAATTATATTATATTTGTGTACTATGCAAGATCATTGTGTGTGTGGGGGTGGGTGGGTAGGTGAGTGAGTGCGTGTGTACGTGCGTGTGTGTGTGTGTGTGTGTGTGTGTGTGTGTGTGTGTGTGTGTGTGTGTGTGTGTGTGTGGGCATACACATACATACATGCATGTGTGTATGTGTGTGTGCATGCATGAATGTTATGTGTTTCTCTGCATGTGTGTATGCATGTGCATAAATATGAGTGTTTATGTATGTTTATGCTTGTATGTATGTGTGTGTGTATACATTCTTCATAGTTAGCTGTGATGAGTATCTATGGTGTGCACATGTGGGAGTGTATGTACCTATCAGTGGGAGTGTACGTACCTATCAGTGTGTGTGTGTGTGTGTGTGTGTGTGTGTGTGTGTGTGTGTGTGTGTGTGTGTGTGTACTGAAGTTTTGTTTGGTGTTTGAAAGCATCATTTTTTCATGTGAATGTATGTATACAATAATTTGATTATATTGTTTGTTTGTGTATGCTCTGTTGGGGGTCAGGGTAGTTCCTGATTCAGCAGCCACCTTGCACTAGAGCTCCTCCTTTAGCAATGAATATGATTATGCATACATACAGGAAGTCCTGTCCAGCCAGATGTGACCCAGTTCATGCATAAGTATGTGGGGGTGGTGGAAAAGGGGCGGGTGATCATGTTCAAACTTCGGTTATAGCTAAGTGGCCATGGACTAGGAGTCCCACATTCGCCCTTACCTGCAGCCATTTATATGTGGGTAGACCCAGGAAGGGAGGGGGGATCGATGCAGGAGTGTGCATGAGACTGTGCCTTGCCCCAGCCCTCCTATAGTCTAGCGTAGCCCATACAGGCCATTACAAAGGGCGACTGTTTATATGGCATCAGCTACAGGGAGAAGGGAAGTGAAATAGTGCATGGTCTGCAGCTGGGCCATATTAATCATTATGCAAGACTAACCCTAGGTCTCTCCCACTGAAAAAACAATACAATGCCATTATGATTTGTGTATGCTTTGCCTGAAAATATAAGGTCTTTGGAATATAATACATATAATACGCTTAACTAAAAGCAGTCTATATACATTATATATGTATATACCAGCCGTATAATTAATTTATTCCATGGTGCCGGCCTTGGCATGTAATCAAACCGTCATGCATGCAAACTTACAATGGTCTCAATTTAACCTTCTCATGATCATGTACAGTGTATTCCAGCTCAAATGTGCGTAAATTGCATGTTGAGTGCAAGATATAAGATTGAGTAAATGTTTGCACATGTACACAAAGTGTATGTGCAGCGTATACTATAAACATATATTATACTACAGCATAACGTTACTGCGCAATGGATATAGTTTGCATGCAGTTAGGCAGCACATATGGCACATACCAATATTATAATAATATTATTATTATAAAACAGGAATACAATATTGATCAATGCTAGCATGCGTTTCCATATAATACTGCAGGGTTCAGTGACTATAAATTGTCATATTGTGGGCTAGAAAACATAATTTGTTCATATCCAGGATTCACGGTCATTTGGATTTCTTCATAAACTGCTTCCTCCCTGTTCCCCCCTTCAGAATCTAATATAAGATGAGCAATTTGTTCAAGATTAGAAACATACAAATAATATTGGATCAAAAGTTTGATGCTATGCACTCATACCCCTTTTCCGGTGGCTTGGTCTGCCTGTACACTTTATGACCACACTGATGGTTGTAATCAACACTGCCAAACCAACAGATACTAGTACCACACCACCGGTTACTGATGTAGCCACAATTACTGTTTCCTTGTCTTGCTTTTTGTGCATGTTTGCATTCACAAGTGTTGAGATGGAGGCACCTAGACAATGCAATGATAATACTATAAAGTACTGCCATTCATTGGTACTGCTATAATATTATACTGAATACAGGTGTATGTAATGTGACACATATACATAGTTATGTATATGTTATTGTATGTACATTGTGTACATGCGCATAAGGTGACATGACATTGTGTAAATGGTCGCTGTTTTGCTCACTTTCATGATCATGATCAGTCAGGTTTATTGCTGAAACTTCATCGGATACAATTGACTGTATGTCAGTGAAAGTAATGTGACAGTGGAATACTCTATAGTACTCACTCAATGGGGTACACTCAAAGTACTTTCATTTGTACATGTGTGCATGTGTATGTAGATTCACTTTTATTGTGCATCTGTATGTATATTGTGTGGCTTACCATCTGAAGACTGGAACCCACAGGTGCTGACTTTGCAGTTTTTGTGTCACTATGGAGACCTGATTTCAGCCCTGCTGTACTTGGTATGCTATATGTAGTGCTTCTCTCAGCTACCACTGACTCTCTATTTCTCATGAGAACAATCAAAGAGGACACTTCACTTTCTAACATACCACTGATAAGGTTGAAGAAGCATTGATATGTTGTTCCATTGTGTAGAGAGGAGACATTACCCTGTTTGAGAGTAACAGTTGCTCTTTTTGCTGCATGGTCAACACTGTTTGTGTACGTTAAATAGGGTAGGCCATTTAGTTGCGTACCAAAATACTGGATCCCATTGATCTTTATTTTTGGCCATGAAGTATAAATTCCCTCACCGCAGTATGTACATGTGATCGTAGCTGTGTTCCCTACTAGAACTGGAGTGGGGTTGATTCTGAGATCTATTCCCAATGATCTGTCACCTGTGTACATGATGGTAAGAAGTAGCATGATGGTAACCATGGCACAAATTGGAAATAGCAATGAGAAAAAGACTATAAGAGGGTGTTTGGATATAGCTGTCTATAGTCAGATTACGAACGAGTTTTGCATGATGCAGTTTAGACCATGCTATAGCTGGTTGGTTTCCTCTTTCTGTAATATACCACAAAGTATAATATAATATGATATGACGCTCACTGTCGAATAGCTACGGCCTATACATGTGTGTATACAGTGATTTGGTCAACCCTACTATATATATATAGTGAAGAGTCAGGCTGGGTGGGCAGGATTCTGGATTATTTTTTGGAGGGGGGAGCTAGGTCTTAATGCAAAATTGCTTATTAACTTTGCTAATACCCTTAGTGTTACTCTATATGCCACTTGTTCTGGTAGGGTGGTGGTGGTTTGATGTCTGTGCATGTGTGTGTGTACATGTGTGTGTGGGGGAGGGGGAGGAATCATACACAGTTGCGCAACCCATCCTGGGCTTCGCACTCTGGATTTCAAACTTACACGAGCTATACTCTATAGCCAAATTCCGGCATTACAGTGATTACAATATAGGCATACTTTGTGGCGTGGTACTTCTTCAAGCTAGCCAACCTATAGCCAGAGGTTCTACTCTTCATATCCAAAACTGCATGTAAAAGTCACATACGTTGTATATAATATCTACCTACCTCCATTACCATAAGATGGCAGAATTAGACACAGGATCATAGCAATAAGCAATAAGTATCTTCCTGTATAGGTGGCCATAGATACCCTGCGGTGTCCGATGTCATCTGCTGGCTATGCATGCACTGTTAAGATGGCATTTGTCTGCTGTGCAATGTCATAAAATACCATACAATACCGAATGGTTTTGCTTTTCAGGTGCAGGATATCCGTTGAAACGTAAACGCCATAATACGCGGTTGCACCGCAATGACTTCGTAGACCTCAATTCTTAGTCTGATACCCAGACCCTCCCGTCGTCATTTTATTCTATAAAATGGCGGCACCCGAGTGACGGTCTGGGTACGAGACTACTCAATTCTATCAGATTCTATGCTTCACCTAGGGGAATTTCGCTCTTTTATAACTTCTTACTTGTGGAGTTCTGTCTCACTGCGAATTTAAGAGAGAGAGGACTAGGAACGTGAACTATGGACGTAGTGAGTTTACTTGGTTCCTTAGTTGGTTCATGTCAGAACGTCAGACTCAGAAACTTGGTTACTTGGTTCATAGACCGTCTAGAGTGTCTATGCTTGGTTCATGTCAGAACGTCAGACTCAGAAACTTGGTTACTTGGGTTGCGAAGTATAGAGTATCTATGCTTGGTTCATAGACCGTCTAGAGTGTCTATGCTTGGTTCATGTCAGAACGTCAGACTCAGAAACTTGGTTACTTGGTTCATAGACCGTCTAGAGTGTCTATGCTTCTATAGTTACATCATAGCCTGTCCAAACCGATTAGATCTGTAAGTTTACTACCGTTTAACATGCAGTGAATCGTTTAACATGCAGTGAATCGTTTAACATGCAGTGAATGCTTTCACATTCTCAGTGTTTTGAAGAGCGAGATGTTATGCTGTAATTATTTTGATAACCCCCTACAACTTGTGCACGGTCGAATCTTGTGTTTGGTTTCATGTGTGCTTTTTTTCTGAGTGTCGATCCGGCATGTCGCTCGATCTCAGGAGAATTTGGTCTGGCCACGCACGTCAGACTATCCTGCATGATTGAGTAGAATCCGCTAAATAGAAGAATTTCTTCCAATATGTTCTAACCACACGTATGTCGAATAATCATTGATGCAGTTTTTGTCAAGCCTACTTGGCATCTTGCTGACACCTGTGATGGTGATGCCCTACCAGGGGTATTATGGTGTGCTTGGCAGCGAGGCGGTCCAGGGCTTGAAGGATCTAATTAATGGAAGTGAGCAGCATGTCCACAATACATTCAGTACTACTCAGAACCGCTCATTCAATATGAAGGATCCAGTCTAATATATGCATGTTATCTGTACCTTGTATATAGGACACTATGTGTCGGAAGCGTTTGTCTTTGAAAATAAGTATATTCAACCAGATGTTTTGGTAAATGGGGAATCTGCCAAGGACTGCAACTCTACATCTGATGTGCTGTGTTTAAGACAGCACAAGTTGATTGTCCCCCACAACTTTTGTACTTCGGGGACCCAGATAACTTTGTACCCTGGGAGCCCTCCAATGGAACAAGTTTACTCCGGTAAGTCACATGCAGGCACAGTGTGAGACATCTGTGATGTGCTCTACTGTACGTAGCAATACCCAGTAAAGTTTGTAAGTATCATCTATGGTTAGTAGATGCATTAATTATTGTAGAAAGTATAATAGTCCCAGTTGTGTTGTAATAACTGTCGCAGTTGTGATTATTATTTGAGATGAGGGAAGTAGGGCAGATGTGTGAGTGTGACCTAAGTAGATGTATGTTTGTAAGTGTATCACTGCGTGCGTATAATGCTACATAGAATTGCATTTATATAGGCAACTGGCTGCTTTTATTAATGGTATGCTACATTTTAAGGATATGCTGCAATTTTTTCATGTTGCTTTACAGCAAAGGAATTATGTGATGTGTTTCCAAGTGAATGTCACGAACCATATTCAATACGTAAGTGATGGTCTTATAGTGGGTGCACATGTATGATGCTAATTATACCATTTTTCATGTTTAGGGTGTTATTATGAATATGTCCTAGGCCTGGGACTTGGCCTGGGAATTCCACTGTCGGGTGGAGTTGTAGCAGGAGTCGCTGTGACAGTTTGTTCAATATTCATCTTCTGCAAGTATTGGAAGAGAAGTAAAAAAGTATCGTAGAGTAGTGTGTGATTGTGATATCACTTAATTATACATGTAAAATTTATTATAATAATATTTTAGGATGAATACTCACCCAAAGATGATGGAGCAGAAGAACTTGGTTATGGTGAAAGAGAAAAAGGTGAGTATATAGAAATCGTGCTCCAATGGAATCCGAAAGTGTTTAACTATGTATGTATTTTGCCAATGTCTGTACGTATGTGCATCCATGAAGATGAGACTGAAGGAAGTTTTGTTGATGGACGAATGTTGTCAGTGATGAACACTTTTGGTATGTGCGTCTGCACATGCATTGACATGTTCAGTGTTTAATTCCAATGTAACTACTATCTGTTGTAGAACGTTTTCTCTCTGAAGTTGAGGCTACATGCAGGGCTGCCAGATCTAAGGGAGTACTGACATTGTTATCGCTGAGCCAAGGATGCCAGCGTAGTTCTTGTAGAGATAGTGTTTGTAATCACCCCTCATTTTGCCTGCATGTCAAAATTGGGGAAACTGAGCTGCTGGTAAACTATGCAGAAAGCATGAAACACGATGCCCTTCGGAAAAGTACAGACAGTATAGTTTCATATGTAAAGAAGGGCAAAGAATCCAAATGCTATCAAGGGTTCGTGTTTTATCGGGATGCTGCTATCGATCCCCGTGATGTGGAACATCTTGACGATTGTGGGAGTACAACTGTAAGATTCTACAACATTGGCACGATGGATAGAGAACCCTTGTGCTACAGACTCTGGAAGGTGAGTGCATGCATGTAGTTGTATACATTCTAGTGTATGTCATGTGTCACTGAGTTATAGTTTGTTCATTTCGATCAACAACACATATCTGGCATGTATAGCTACAGTAGCTAAGCATTGTGAGTTGTGTTTAGCGGTACAGAATTGATACATAGGTTTTTCATACATGTGAATTTGCACCTGTACATGTCTATGTATGTAGATCACTACAATCATAGATACTCTATCTATGCTACAATATAGAGAGCTCGTTCTAAATATGCGAGGGAGTGCGAAACTTTTATCCGTTGTTGTTATTCATGGTACATGCAGGATCTGCTCCAAACTTTAATCGATCATGAAGCCGCAACTGCTGGATATGTTTGTGAGGTATGTATAGGAGTTTCCTTGAACATGTTGTACTGAACAAGCATGGACTTTGCTTTACCATTGGACATTGTACCAATAGGAACAGGCCAAGAGTGTGTCTGCCGGCACCTCTCCACCTGTCAAACCTGTGAGTTTTTTCCTTCACTTTATATTGCTTTGTTTTTCTGGGGTATTTGGATTGTGTGCTGCCTTTTCTTGTTAGATGCCTAGCAGCCCTTTTGTATGTATGCATTTTTAAATTATTTGCTTTCTATGAGTTGTAAGCATTTTTGTGATGTGACAACTTACTGTGGGAGGTGATGATCTGATATGACATGTACGTAGTGTGTGTGCATGGGGGGGGGGGGGGGGTACTACTGTTGTAATTTATACAGTCATGCACGTTTCACGTGTCCTGTAAGTTGTTCTGTTAGCTTGCAGAATTATCTTTATTTCAATCTCGTTGTTAGAATCTGCTGGAGACAAGTGATGCACATGTGCTTTCAGTTGCAGTGTCAAATAATGAACTTGAGAAGAACGAACATGTCATAGGCAGTGGTGTAAGTAGCTCATGGCTTCCAGTATTTGTACACACATCTAGTTGCTAGATACTATATGCATGTATATAGATTGTAAAAAGAAGCAGGAGTTGGCAACAGAAAGCAAGCCGTGGTGAAGAGGAAAGCTCTGACATGACCAATAATGTGTCCTTGTTTGAGGAAAACCTACCACAGGTATGATGGAGTGTTGTGCTGGGAATTGTATATACTGTGTATGCACCACAGATAGTATATAAGGTAAAGGGGAGTAATTTAGAACAGCGGGTAATTTGGAACAGTCAGGTCAAAAGCAGAGTCAACCACAAGTAACATCCATTGTTTCTCGTCTGTATTGTCTCCCATGAAGTGGAAGTTTGGCAGTAGCAAGGATGTTTGGGCAACCTGACGACAACAAAAGTTTCATGCCCTGTTCCAAATTACCAGCGTGTTCCAAATTACCCCCCTTTACCTTACGTACGTCCTTTGAAAGACTACCCTGAGGATCTGTCAAAGATGGTCTCTGGTGAAGGGGGTACCATGTGGTGTGCATGTATGTTTGACAGCAAAACTGATCTTTATTTGTGTATGGGTATGGTGGCCTTTCATGAGGAGATGGGGTTTCTTAAAGAGGCCATTGCAGTTATTTAGTACTTGATTTATATTATTAATTTATATTAGCGTAGATGCTATATGAATTCCTTTTCCTGTGTTTGAGGAATGCTTTCTTCTCCAGTTCACTCCAGGCTCTTTTGAAGAAATTGAACCATAAGTGTACAATATCTGGCAATCTGCAGTGACACTTCACATGAGCTACATGTGTACTGTATGTACATAATAATATATTTTTATGTATTGTGTAGTCTAGGTAGTTTTATTGTAGCATATATAACTGGAGATTCATTGATTGATCATGAGATTCGGATCATTCATTTATATATATAGCTCATATTTGCAATTGGTAAAAGGCACTTTAATTCGCATAATGCATGCAGGTATTACATGTCGCGCCATTTTAACTTCTACAGTGACGTATGCTGGTGATGTAGCAACGACCGACAGATTGACCATGAAGCGAGCCACGAAGACTTGTAATTCCGAGGTTCCCTCTAGTCTGGCATGGCGGCCACTATTAATTCTCCCTCGATGTATGGTATCTATGGTACAAGCGTAGGCAATCTTAATATACGGGTACAAGAGCGCGAATGTTCCGGGGGTCCTGAAGGGCAGCTTCAAGTCTATGGATCCAGTCAAGCAAGGTTTTGAATGTACGTTTCGTACCCTTTTAACTATTGTAATTTAGTGTGCTTTTAGATTATTTTCGACGAAGAACACAAGTACTATAGAGATACTTCAGGAAGCAGTACTAGTGCAGTTTTCAGGTACTATCAAAACTGTAGGAGGCTATGACAGAGTGAGAAGTGTATGGTAAATGGATCAAGTGATTGTGGTCTCTGTAGTTAGGTGATCCTTACTTATAGAGGGGCATGCAATAGTATTGCTAAAATGCTTTACAAACAGTTAACCAGTCTATAATACAATTTTTGCGGACAGAGGACAGGCGGTTCTGCAATGTATGGGTAGGCTTACAGATTTCTGTTTATAGGGTGCTAAGGGTAAAGTGGACATGCTAAGGGTAAAGTGGACATGCTAAGGGTAAAGTGGACATGCTAAGGGTAAAGTGGGGTAACTTGGAACAGGATTGATATCTTTTCCTACAGCCAAGCTGACTAGCCTAACTTGCCACTGCTGGACTCTCAATTCACGTAGACAACACTAATAAAGAATATACAGTAGAACCTTACAATAAGACCACCTCAAAATTGAGACCACTTTGTTGCAGTCCGGAATTTCTCCTATAGCTTTACATGGAAATTAATTTCAGAGTAAAGACCACATTTTTTCTTCTGGATGTCAAAACCTCACAATTGAGACTAGTTTTTGTGGATACGGCTGTATTCTGTGGACATTAGGCTGTGAAATGACCCCATCAGTAGAAAGAGATGGTAAACTTTGGGTCACATTTTAGCACCTTGATGGAATAACAATAAAAGAGGTATGATGGTAGAATTTTTCTACAGTTTTATTGCCTTATGTGCATCCTGTGTCCACGGAATGACTGTGGATGTGCCATGCTATTCTGGACAGTACTTGCAGAAATAAGACCACCTTACAATTAAGACCACTTACACCGGTCCCAAGGGTGGTCGTATTTGTGAGGTTCTACTGTACTTGCTGTTATGGCACTGCTTTATAAGCTCCCGTTCATGTGGCCCATTTACCCCATACTGTAAGCCATGTGGTTACTGGGAATAGAATAGTTTTACTCTGGTCCGTGGGGTATATACGTACGTATACTACATCCTTTTACCATTTTAAATGGTTATAGAGTATCTATGGTGAGAAGTACATGTGTATACTGTAGTGGTATTGTACCCTGTACTGTATCTGTTGTTGAGTGTGCTTAATTATTATTCAGTGCTGGTATTATTATGATTGGATATATATAATATATTATTATGATGTAATGCAAATGGCGACCACGTGTTAGATAGTCTTAGAAAATGCAGCTAGATAATCCACGACGCGTACATGGTGTCAGAAGTGGGATCGTAGTTTATCAGTATTAGTGATAGTTAATTTTGTTGATTACTACTTTTTCAGTAGTTTTGTTGTTGTTGCAAAGGCACAAGCTTTGATCCAAGTTAAAGGACTATTATCTTCAAATGGAGGGACGTACAGTGGGCCAAGGAACAGGCAACCCAGCAGCTTCGTTGTAGTATCTTTATATCCAAAAGACTTCATGCAAAATCATTAATTCAACTTTAAGCACAGACTAAGTTAATACAAAACTACTTTAAATAGTGTAGGGTGATCATAAGACATGATGTTCTAAAGAGTTCTAGACAAGTAACGACTATCAATTACTTAAAGGTGCAGACATCAAAGAGTACAAATTGGAATACACATGGACTACTCTTAATAGGTTACACACATGTAAGAGTTCTACTAGACACTTCCTAAAAGGTTACTACATTCGTATCAGATAGCAACCCCAGAACACTTCAGCTTCACCCACCCAGAAGAATGGCCGAAATGGATCAGGAGATTTGAATGGTTCCGACAAGCATCAGGGTTAGTAGACAAAAGTGAGGAGAGTCAGGTAAACACCCTTATCTATACTATGGGAGATGAGGCCGACGACATCCTCAGCTCTTTTCATCTCACTGAAGAGGAAATGGGCAAGTATAGTGCTGTCAAAACGGCTTTTGAAAACCATTTCATTAAGAAGAGAAACCCCATCTTCGAACGGGCTAAATTTAACCAAAGGACGCAAGAGGAGGGGGAGTCTGTGGACTCCTTCGTAACGTCTCTTCACACCCTTGTCAAGCATTGCGACTATGGAGCATTGCAGGACCAGATGATCAGGGATCGGTTGGTTGTTGGCATACATGATGCTGTTCTATCAGAAAAGCTACAGATGGAACCAGATCTTGATCTAGAAAAGGCAGTTTCTTATGCACGGCAGAGAGAAATGGTGAGGAAGCAACAGTCTGTTGTCCTAGGATCCTCACAGGTGAAAGTCGAGGCTGTCCAAACAAATAAACAAGGGCAGGCGAAGGCACAGACCAAAAAGAGCTACACAAAGCCTTTCATGAAACCATCTAATTTCACACACGGATCAAGCAAAAGCTGTACCAGATGTGGACGGACACCGTATCACAGTCGCCAGAGCTGCCCAGCACGTGATGCTACATGCCACCGTTGTAAAAACAAGGGGCATTTCCAATCACAGTGCAGGACCAAGAATGTGCGCACTGTCTTATCTGAGCCACAAGACCAATTGGATGATAAATTCTACATTGCTACTGTACATGAAATCAAATCTACCAATGCTTGGACTGCTACCATACGCGTGAATGGTGTGCCAATGGAGTTCAAGATAGATACTGGAGCCGATGTCAGTGTCCTCCCGGAGAGTGCTTTGCAGCATCTCAAGGGCATCCAGTTGCAACCATCTTCCAAGCGCCTCACTGGACCTAATGCACAGGCTCTAGCTGTTAGAGGCCAGTTTTCGGCAACATGTACCTACAAGGATCAACATGTCAGGGAAGAATTCTTTGTTGTTCAGGATGTTCACACGGCATTAGTTGGCCGACCAGCTATCGAAGCCCTTGGCCTGGTGACTCGCATCGGCAGTATCAGAAAGAGCAACATTCAGGAAAAGTATCCGGGCATTTTCCAAGGTTGGGGACAATGCAGGGTGAGTACCACATCCAGCTATGCAGTGGAGCAGTTCCATTCTCGCAGACAACACCTCGACGGGTAGCACTGCCAATGTTGCCCAAAGTCAAAGAGGAGCTAGAGAGGATGGAACAGCAAGGAGTCATTTCTCGCGTGGATGATCCCACGGAGTGGTGCGCCCCAATGGTGGTTGTGCCCAAAGCAGATGGAAAAGTTTGAATATGTGTAGACCTCACAAAGCTGAATGAAAGTGTACAGAGAGAGCGACACATTTTACCGTCTGTGGAACAAACACTTGGACAACTGGCAGGTGGACAAGTCTTCTCGAAACTCGATGCTAACTCCGGATTCTGGCAAATTCCCTTATCAAAAATGTCATCATTGCTTACAATGTTCATCACCCCATTTGGAAGATTCTGTTTCAACAGATTACCATTCAGTGGCGTAGGAACCAGGGGGGCACAGGGGGCACGTGCCCCCCCTTAAAATAATACTCAATGAAAGTATCAAGTATCAAATATCAAGTATTCTTATTTAGACTGGGGAACCATTAGCCAAGGGCTACTATTAGTGGCACCCAGAAAAGAAAAGGAAAAAAGTACATGTGGAAAATAAAAGTATATACAAAGAGATTGAAACTGCATGTTTGTACAAAAGAATTCTAAAAATAAATAAATAAAATTTAAAGAAAATGAAGTTCAGAATTTACATTGAAGAATTAGTACATGCAGCAATAAAAATAATTAAATAAGATTTGATTAAGCAGAGTAAGGGATGGAATACAAAAGATAATTACAATGAAGAAGTCATTAGAAAAAGTAGTCTTTACAAAGTTTTGAGAACGCCCTGAAGTCTGTACAAGTTCTCATCTTATCAGGAAGAGACCGCCACAATGAAGCACCAGAGAAGCTGAAGGCCTTTTGTCCGAAGCTGGTTCTCGAGGGAGGCAGATTTATTTGGTGGGTGGAAGAGGAGCGTGTGTTATAGTGAGAGGAGGGGGAAGAGAAAAGTTGGGAAAGATAAGAAGGAGACTCGGAAGACAAGCATTTGAATACAGTTTGAGCCAAGTGGAGATTTCTTCTGGCAGAGAGAGTAGAAAGACCAAGTTCAGAACGAGCAGCAGAAACAGAATAATCTCTACGCTTACGAAGGACAGTACGACAAGCAAAGTTTAGTAGAGTTTCCAAGCGAAGAGCTTCATCCTTAGTACACCCAGACCAGGCAACATCGCAATAGTCGAAGGAAGGAAGAATGTAAGATTTTAGATACAGAAGAAGGAGGGGCTGAGGGAGAAACCAAGAGAGACGACGTAAAAGGTGGAGGCTACGGGTGACCTTGTTACAAACTAAATTGATGTGATCGGACCATGTCAGAGTGTCATTGACCAAGACTCCAAGAAACTTAAAGGACTGAACCTGTTCTACATGCACATCATCAATTCTCAACACCAGCTTGCTGTCAACCTTCTTCCTAGCAGAATGTATTAACATACTCTTTGTTTTAAGGGTGTTTAGTTTCAAACCATTTTGTTGTAGCCACAAGTTTGCCAGGTCAAGAGTTACTTGAAGAGAAGAGTTAATAGAAGGAAGATTGTCACTAATGATAAAGATAGTGGTGTCATCAGCAAACAGTACAGTTGAATCAGGAGGAAGAGCAGAAGGAAGATCGTTTATGAAGGTAGAGAAGAGGGTGGGACCAAGTATTGAGCCTTGGGGAACGCCGGAGCTGGGGAAACCAAGTGAAGAATAAGAGTTTTCGACCCGAGTAACATGAGAGCGGTTGGAGAGATAGGACCTAAACCAGGAGATTGTGGAAGGAGACAGACCAAAGCGAGAAAGCTTAAGCAGGAGAAGATCATGTGGGACAGTATCAAAGGCTTTGGAAATGTCTAGAAACACTACTCCTACATATTTTTTGTTATCAAGAGCTTTGTACCACTTATCCAGGCAATGAAGAAGAAGAGTTTGCGTAGAGTGAGATGGACGGAAACCAGACTGGAGGGGAAAGAGAAGGTTGTTTGAGTTGAGATGAGAAGAAAGTTGTTGCTGGACATGTTTCTCTAGGAGCTTACTAGAAACAGGAAGAAGGGAGATAGGCCGGTAATTAGAGGGATTGGCACGATCACCACCTTTGTGAAGTGGATGGATGGAGGTGCATTTCCAAGGCTCGGGGAAGACAGAAGAAGTGATGGAAGAGTTCAAGATGGAAGAAAGGGGATAGCAAATGACAGAACGAGCAGCTATAAGGGCAGTAGAAGGAATGTTATCAAGACCAACAGCACACTTAGATTTTAGAGAAACAAGAGAATTTTTAACCCATTCGGGAGTTGTAGGAGATAGAGATAGGGTTGGAGTAGAAGGCAAGGCAAGGGAAGCAAGATTGGGAGAAAAGATGGAAGAGCTAACAGAAGCAAAATGGTTATTGAGAGTGTTGGCAATGGAAGTAGAGTCGGACTTGAATGAGGACCAAGTGTCAGATGGAGTTGAAGAAGTGGCTAGTTTTAGAGTGTTCCAGATAGCTGAAGGGTGTGAGTTCCTGAGTTGGAGTGTCTGAGTATCTGAGATTTTGTGGTGGACAACAGTTAGGCCTTTAGATGTGTACCACTCTGTGTTTGGTTGAATTGATTGTTCTTAACACACATGCGGACAACGAACATCCACATGTGCACCTGTCCTCCTGTCCTGTCTCGTCTCGTGCTGGTTCAATGTTTTATTCGATTCAACTAAATGGTTATGGTTCCCCCCTCGAACTTCACTTCAATTATGTTGGAGACCCTCGATGCTGGTCGTTTCGACCGAACATGCTTTTTCGGCAACCGATTCTCTTCCTACCAGCACCACGGCTACGGCTATGCAGATTGACACCTCACCGTGCACCTCTCTGTATGGACATTCTCCTCCTGCATGCTCCAACAGCATTGTTGTTCATTGGGAATGTGCACATGATACTGTATGAAAATTGTAATTACAACAGTGTTGACTGTGAGGGTCCCCTACCCAAACCTGATTTACTCATCCTCTGTAGTGACTCTAATATAATACAGTACTGCCTCCCAGGAAGTGGGAAGTGAAATTCATAGCCAAAAACTTTTTATAAAATTTATATTTTTGAGACCACACAGTGTTGAAATAGTATTCATGGTTTGTGCTATGATTCCCTTGATCTAGGCAGGGAGGGGCAGGCTGCAGTTGCTGTATGTGTGTGTGTTTGTGTGTGTGAGTGTGTGTGTGAGTGTGTGTGTGTGTGTGTGTGTGTGTGTGTGTGTGTGTGTGTGTGTGTGCTTGTGTGTGCTTGTGTGTGTGTGTGTGTGTGTGTGTGTGTGTGTGTGTGTGTGTGTGTGTGTGTGTGTGTGTGTGCATGCATACATGCATGTGTATGTGTGTGTGCGTGCGTGCGTGTATGTGCGTGCGTGTGTGTGCGTGCGTGCGTGTGTGTGTGCGTGCGTGTGTGCGTGTGTGTGCGTGCGTGCGTGTGTGCGTGCGTGTGTGTGTGTGTGTGTGTGTGTGTGTGTGTGTGTGTGTGTGTGTGTGCTGTATGATGTTTACCATTCACAAACCTAATGTTTGTAATGCAACAGACAAGGTGTCTAATTCAGATGTGATAGTTTACTCAAGTTTAACTGTGGAATGTATGCCCCACCTACGTTTACGTGGAAAGATGGTTTTCTGGTGAACCCACACTAATAGGAATCTCTGCAGCTGGACACCTGAACCACACTGGCCTGATTATTATTGAAGCACACCCACCCACCAGCACACACACACACACACACACACAACACACACACACACGCACATACACACACATACACACACACACACACACATACACACACACACACACACACACACACACACACACACACACACATATCCCTCCTACCATTTCTTAGAACACTCCTTGTAGGAAGTATGTACTAACACTCATCATGCGTACTGATCCTTGAAGTGTATTCTGCATCATAAGCACCTATGTACGTATGTGCATACCTGTGTACCTGTTCAGCTTAGCTTCACAGTATAGCTTGTGCTACTGTAGGTGGGAGAGTATTGTTACAGTAAGCAATCCAATAGACGAATGTTGTATACTATATCCATTGACAAGTGTACAGGGTTAAACTTTGACTAATTTGTGAATAGTGAGGTATGTCAGTTTATACAATCCTCACTGATGCCATTCCCTTTATACTGTGTGTACATATGTAGTATATGAGATACCGTATAGTGAGAAACTTTGGCGAGGTTTTTAATTTGGCACTTTGGTGGATTTGTGGAAAAATGTCAAATTTACAAGTCAATATTGTAATAATTGCAGAATTTATGTTTTCTGCAAAATACTCCCACAGCTGCCTTCGTTTTAATGTGTAAATCGGTGGAAGAACAACAGTCTCGCTAACATTGTGGGTCAAAACCCCTCCCAAATCATAGAGAATGAGAATGCGTAGTTTACAGCATTCTCACCAATGCCATCTGGAGGCGAATTCACCAAATATAATACTAAAGTTTCCCGCTATACGGTATGTTTTCCATTTGTGAAAGTAAAAATGTGAATTATTTTCAATCCTCTGAAAGTGAACTTTCAGTCAATTGTAGGTAAGGTACGTACGGTGTACGTATGTGTATTGTGTACACTATTTACTGGAAGAGAACCTATGAATGGATGTATTGATCATGATGTAAGTATGAACTTTCCCATTAGTTCTATAGACAGTCGTAATTGTATAAGTACAAAAATTATTTCCTGCAGTATCAGCAGCTATGCATGGTACACAAATTGGAACTAACTGGCATGAAATCCAATTTACCTTCTCTGACTATGTGAGGTTAATTGGATACATGTACTACACCTGCTGATTGTTTTACAGAGTGAATAATATTATTGTTATGTACTGATATGTGGGCTGTCTCTATTTTCACTGTATATGCATTCCTATTAGTGCATGGTTGAGATGGATAGTGCATAATATGTTACCAATTCGAATACAGTATATGTAGGTGTTAGTTTCTGGGGGGGGGGGGGTGTGGTTCGTGAATGAAGAGCTTGGCTGTAATATGTAATTTAATTTTCACAAATGGACCAGTCCCTATTATATATTAGACAAACAGCCTATCTTGCCAAATATTTGCAATTGAATTTTCGTGAATGCAGGCTCATTTGTAAAATTTGCGATAATAAAGTCCCACAAAGATTAGCGCCTATATGGTAGTTGCTGTTTAGTATGTGTGTTGTAGGCTGAGTTTGGGATTGGAGTATCTATGGTGGAACCTACAAGGGACTGATGAAAAGTGTTCTCTTTATCAGAATTTTATGTTATCAGAACAATTAGGAATACTGTGGGATTGCTGGGGCCATTTTCTGCTCCCATGTGGTTGCCAAGGTTACCCTAGGAGCCCACATGAACAATAAACACATTAGCCCTCCCTAAATTGAAACATTCTGAAATTGTTTATGCTACAGTGTGTTTTCTAATGAATATGATTATAGTGAATTAACAGGTAGTGTGTTGAGAATTGTTTAGCACACACGCTCCTGGTTAGCACACACTCCTGGTTAGCACACACTCCTGGCTAGCACACACTCCTGGCTAACACACACTCCAGGTTAGTATTAGTCTAGCAGCTTGACCCAACCTTCGTAATTATCGAAGGTTGGATCAAGCGGCTAGACTAGATTAGTACACACTCCCTTCTGGTTAATACACACCCCTGGTTAGTACATACTCCTGGCAACACACACTTTTTCAAGTTAGTACACACTTCTACATATATAGATAGTACACACTTCCTCCTGGTTAGTACACACTCCCAGTTAGCACATGCTTGGCTCAATATAGGGCATGATTGCATCTTTACTGATTCATTTTCCAACCACATCTACCACCACCTTACCTTGAAATCTGTGACCTTACGAATTGCATGGCATTGCACCAGTCACTCCAACAACAATATTCATTGCATGGACATCTTCTCTTCTGACTGACTGAATGATTATGCTGCATGGGTGTTTGTGTAGGATTCCTGGTACTGATACTGGTTGTCCCACCTCTGCCACAAGCTGTAATCTGTGACCTTGTGATAGCTTGCAGGACCTGGTATAGGGTTCTTCAAACAACAATATTCATTGTGCTGAGAGAGACATCTTACAACTGACTAATGCAATATGTATCCAATGAATACTGTAGGAGTCCCAAGAGGTCAGAGGTCATTCCGGCCTGCTGTTAAGGGGGGTTCTCTGGCTACCTGGAGGGTCAAGCAGGTCAGACTGCTGGAGGAGTGATCCTTCCTTAATTGTTACATTTTGCCCAGAAATAGCTGATGTCCAATGCCAAGCCTTATATTTAGCTCCATAATCTACTTTTCATGCATGAGATGTATTATGTAAGTCTTTTGGCTATCTATAGAGATAGTGGTGGATTTCCAGTACTTGTACAGTTTGATAGTGCTATAAGAATTGGGCTTATACATGAAGTACAATGGGATCTGGTTAGTTCAGCACCATCTGTTTTCAATATGACATTGTGTGGGATGAACAAGGTAAATTGTACGCAATCAAGTGATGGAGATTGAAGCAGATAAATAAGTTCTCCAGATTAGTGAGATGCATGCAGGTTAACGAGATGTGACCCTATCTCCCTTTGTGCTATATATACATGTAGGTTTTTTGACAGAATATGAAATTATACTCTTGAAGATGAGGATATGAGCTGCTTTGGACCATGATGTACCATGCAAGAAATACCATCATTGTGTTCTAGTTACCACATGACTTCTTAGGGAGGAACATGTTTACTGGCCAAGGGATGAGGACATCATCCCGAGATAATTTCTGATACTCACATGAAGGCTTGGGAATTAAGGATGTTCTACCTTGCCTGACAAGAACAAACTATATACGTGTCTGTGTTGAGACCTTTCATTGTTATTGTTATGCATATTATTGTGTTTGCCAATGGGTCATAATAACATGCCAAATGTGTCACCTCTCCACACACAATTTGGTAAGGAGGGACATTCTGTCCCTCCTTCTTTGGTTCATCAGATGCTGGTCATGTGTATGAGTATACAGTGGAATCTCCTTATATTGATTGTGGTGAATACTGTGAATAATATTAGATGTCATGAATGCATTGTGGTATACCTACTGTATGTACATTTAATTTATGTAATTGACTGACTGAATAGTATTGGTGAGTCATTAAATCAGATTTAATTTAGTATCATGTAATTTTATTATTATGTTGTGTTAGAGTTCTACTATAGTGACTGTAACATGTGTATGCATGGCCTGGTGGGCCATTTATGGAGCTCAATTGTGTGTGTTGTAAGTAGCGTATTCTCTCTAAAAATTCGTCAGGCTCTGGGAGTGAAAAAATTCATCCGTCAACTAGAATAGAGTAGGAAAGGCAGCAAAGTCCAGACCTGGTGAATTTATAGAATAAGTCTGACGAATTTTTAGAATTGATGAATCTTTAGAGATGGTTTCCTATGAAGCGATTAGGTTAAGGAAAATGGCTGCATTTGAGCTATCGGTTTAAACCGCTGTTCGTGGATATCACATCTACAAGGACGAATGGCTACGAGAAACTACTGCATCCTTTCTGCTACCGACAAGAAGTCAATAATAAACATGGCAGGTTGAGCAGGAGGAGTCTCAGCACCACTGGAACTTGATTCGTCCATTCTAGAGGAAATGAACACCGTTTGCTATAAATACCGCTTTCTTTTCCAACCACACGTGGAACAAGGTGACGAAACATTAGGATAATTTCCTGTAATGACGAACATTAGAGTCATGTGCCAAAAATTAGAAATCAGGAAATTCATCAGGGTTAGGAAGAAACGGAAATTTTGCCTGACGAATTTTAGGGGTGAGGAATTTTTAGAGAGAATACGGTATAACATACTGTCTTAAGCTTGTTGTACTAAAGTCTTGTCTTGCTCAGCATCTATAATTTGGTACATATGCCCTGTCTGTCAGTGCTGTGCACAAGCATGTGGTCTCACACGGTGAGACTACTGTAGATTATTTGATCTTTAAAAGTGCTCTCGAAGAGAATCATAGCCTAAGGATATGCATGTTTTATCCAATGTTGTGCTTATTTGCATAATATATTACCGGTATATTAATTAATATTATTGTAGTAATGTTGCTGAATTTAATACTGTAGGGGTGCTAATTTTCATGGGACTTTGTTTCACCAATTTTGCAAATATGCCTGCATTTTTGGTTAGAGTCATACTACGTTTGTGTAAGATATAGTATATATATAAGGACTGGTCCATTCACGAAACTAAATCACAAATCATGAAATATACACCCTATGAGATTAGTGTCTATACTGTATTATGTTGCACTTATTTGTAGCTCAACTGGCCAATGTAGCTAGGTAGTGGGAAGAAGATGTATAGTAAAAGTCATGGAATCCCGATTTTAAACATTATATTATATAAGAAATGTATTTGAGTGTTTATGACCACACATATGTATACACTACATTGTGTGTATGTGTGTGTGTGTGAGTGTGTGTGTGTGTATGTGCGTGCGTGTGCATATTGCTGCAATGCGTGTGTGTACATGTATATTGCATGTGTGTACGTGTGCATGTTGCCGCAATACATGTGTGTGTGTGTGTGTGTGTGTGCATGTTGCTACAATGCGTGTGTGTACATGTATATTGTGTGTGTGTGCGCGTACTCGTGTGTGTGTGTGTATGTGTACATGTGTGTGTCCATGTGTGTGTGGAGGGGGTTAAGGGATGTATGTAGGGGGGGGGGGGGGGGGGGGGGGGGTTCAGAGGTTCAGGAAAACTCTTTCAAACTGCCAAGGCAAACAAAAATGATCTCCCCTTTCAGACTATCCTCTAGAATCGTGCTAAAGGGAAAGTTAAAGTAGAAAAGTGTTGACAATTCCATTTTGACCAATGCTTATGAAACTGCTATGTGGCGCATGCTTTGATTTGTAATGCATAGGTTGGATACAAAGGTTGCAGTACTTTGCTGATTACTCACTTTAATTCATAATAGATCCGCTCGATCATCAAATTA
This sequence comes from Halisarca cf. caerulea, assembly GCA_963170055.1. Classification (NCBI taxonomy): domain Eukaryota; kingdom Metazoa; phylum Porifera; class Demospongiae; order Chondrillida; family Halisarcidae; genus Halisarca; species Halisarca cf. caerulea. The sequence goes on along the minus strand of CAUJGJ010000212.1, from coordinate 47,130 downwards.
TGTAAGCTGTAATTGTATTCATTATTGCTTAGTGGGAACGGGAGCTCAAGGGCCACTACCAATGAATATTATTAAGGGGTGAACAAACACGACGTGTTTCCGCCTGCTTGTCGATTGGAGCATAGATATTCTATACATACGTAACTGTTACAGTCGATCGCCAAGACGTAGATCCTTTATAACGTTGTTGGTTCAGATTGTTATTTTCTCACAAGGTGAGCTCCGACAGTTACCTGACCCACAATTTAAGTAGAGGTTAGACTGTTGAAAAGTATTTTAGCGTGGTTATGGTCCTATTAGACTAAGTTCATTGCCGCTGTGTTAGCTGCCTTTCTCGCGATCAGTTAGGCATGGCATTGTCTGTAGGCCATCATAGAATGATACTTGGGATTAAGAGAGGGCCAGATTCCCCGGGTAACCTTTCATTGCTTTAGATGGCGGGGCGGGTTTCACATCACGGATACTCTTAGACTAATTTTGTACTTTAGATTCATGTTCTTACAAGTTATGGCATAGACTCGGACGTATTTCTTCACAGAGCTCGGGGGGGGGGGGAGTTGTGTTTCTCATGCAGTGTAAGTGTGGGGAGAGGGGATGGTGGGTGGGGACTGGGTAGTCTTGTAACTAGACTTACTCTTTGCTCTATGAATGGGGATGACTGTTTTTGAGGCTAGACTGAGTGTAGCTATGTATGTTAATTATTATGCAATACAAATGAACTTCTGATGACATCGGTCACACAGAGCAGGGAGTGACTGGTGCCTATTGTATCCATAAGTGTAGGAACCATGGGGGCTGGAGGGGCTATAGCCCCCCAATGTTTGCCTGATCATATATTAAATAAGCTATTTTACTGAACATGAACTGCACATGATATTGAATGAACCTCCCCCACCCCATAGCATGAGGCCATTACACTTTAGTAAAAAGTATTTCTTGTTAAAAGTATGAAGATAGTACATTCTATATAGAGTTGGTTCACAGAAACTGTTCTTGTTAAGCAATATTTCTTGTTAAGCGACTTTGTATTAACCAGTTTCCACTGTAGTTGATTCTATCAATTAATTTAAATTGAAACCAAGGAATACATCAATTGAATAAGTGTATACTATGTTTGGCTGGATTTTTCATGATTTAGAAGGACAGTTGCTTACCAGACAATGAAGTACAGTAACATATATGTCATCTCATCCTTTGGGATGTTTGAGTCCATGGTGATAACAATGATCATGTTCTAGATTTCCAGGAATTCAGTGAAGCAATCTGAAGGCTTATAATAGACTTTCTAAAGGAACTCTGTAGCAATTCCCAACAAACTCTTCAATGTTGCCAAGCTTGACAAAGTTTAATTTGCTACCAGGTCCTTTTATTTTGATCAAGATCACCTTAAAGTTTCTTTGTGAGACATTTGAAGGAGCATTATGTGCAAAGAAGTTGGGGTGGTCCTCAAAGTGTGCAGTTTTGATCATACTTGGCAATTTGGTTTTTAGAGCATTGGTGCATGTTTTTTATTCTAGTATACACACTTTGAGGTACGTACGTAGATGCTTGTAATACTATAATGATACAGAATACAATTATTGTATAATCAGTCCAATTCCATAGTAACAGATAGTACACAGTCTAAAGCATCTATAATCTGACTGGTTTGTCTCGAAGAATGCAAGAAAGGTTTGGCTGTGCTAGATTACCTGTGATCCTAGTTGTGTTTTCCTCTTTCCCATCTCATATACAGCTAGTGTTTCCTTGTACCACTTCCACAAGATTAGAATTGCTGCAAGGTAACCGGAATAGGGGTACTCAAACTATGATGTAAACACTTTTTTGCTGTCTGCCTTTGCATGTACGTATGTGAAGATTCCCCGTTGTTGTGTCCAGTGTCAGGTGTTTTTTTAGGGGTGGAGGGGGCAAAGGGGTAATTCCTAAGTGATCTGTGTATTCATTAACCTGCTTCAGCGCATGGTCCAAACTAGCTTCATCAAAATTTTCCTGAAGGAATATGTCCTAAGACCCCCTAGTCATATACACGTTTCCCATACCACCATAGGTACTCTATACCCCACCCACCCCCTATTTATTTGCCTCTATTGTACCACCCACTATAGGTATGCACTACAAGAAGTAATAAAATACCTTGGTAGTGCATTCCATGGAATGCATGCGCCAGTCTGGGAGTGTTCCATGAAAATTTATAATAACCCACTCATCCAAACTTCTATGCAATCTAAGCAAGAAGTAATAAAATTGACATAAACATCTTAAATTATAGAATGTTGCTACAAGTAGCAATCTTACTTCATGAAGGGAATTATGTGTTGATTTTGCAACTTGCAATGGTTCTCTAATGGCTGTGAGATGCCTGTGCAGGCCTGAAAAGAAGTTTACCAGTGTCGTCAAGCATTAATTTTGCAGTTTGTTGAAAAAGTATGAACCCATAGGGAAAATTCTGTATCTATACTGGCAGGAACATTCACAAGGATATCATGAGAAAAACTTCTATGCACCCTACATTTTATTTAATAATACACAGCTGTTTAGTTTCTGATAAACCGTATAAAGATCATCACTCACATAATCTGCAGCATGGCAGTATTATGATGACTACTGGCATATATTGGCTTTCAAAAATTGGCTTTATTCACATAATATACCCCAATGCACCTTTTGTGTACACTGTGTTATTGTTCCCTCTCAATCTTTTCCCTGAAGGAAACCCTCATTGTGCATGTACAGTATGCCTGTTTATATTCATTGAGTACTTTAATTTTTGCTATTTTATGTATTTCTCCATTTTAATTTTAGATGATCATGCTTCTTGCATTACTTTTCATTTGCTCATTATACGAAGTTCGAGGTCTGTGTGTGTGTGTGTGTGTTTGTGTGTGTGTGTGACACTGTGTGTGTTTGTGTGTGTGTGTGTGTGTGTGTGTGTGTGTGTGTGTGTGTATGTGTGTGTGTGTGACTGTGTGTGTTTGTGTGTGTGTGTGCGCCTACCTGTATGTGTGACTTGTCCACATGCGAGCTGCATGTGCTTAATATGACCATGCTAAAGTCGGCAGATTTCACCCGACTTTTTTTCTGTTTGATGAGGTTACGTACCTGCAGATTACAAGAAGGGTACAAAACATCAATATACGTAACTATTTAATTCTACAATTTTTTTCAAAACTTTGTTGTGAGTTCTTCACAAAGCCAAATGATCCATGATTTGGATCACTAAAAAAGATTCAGTGCAAGATGTGGCCATGTAGGCAATGGCCATACATTGTCAATAACTTTCCAACATGAATATCTAAATTTTCACCATGGGGCAACTTACCATTCTCTTTTGCTCCAAATTAAGATGTCCATCCAAATGTTGTTTTCAACATAAAGCAAAACAATGAAGTTTTTAGTTTACCTATCATGATCTAATTCTCTGAACATGGCTCATGGCTCTGTTACACAATTGTTTAGCTGGCTGGATTTATAAAAGAATTTCAGTCAATAGAGAAGTGACTATCTCTCTCTCATGCACCGTTTGTCTCAAGGCCACATGATAATCATGTCACCAAACAAAGGTCTCGATTGGTGAAATCGATACTTCTTCCAACATAAGCGAATAACTGCTTTGAATGCACTCAAAGTGAAGACCAATATGATATTTGCTACAATTTCTTTTTATTTGAGAGCAAGAAGGCCTAGCATAAAATGCACTACTAAGGTTTGCTTTTTACTAAAACGTGTTATAATAATGAAATTCCTTTGCAAGTCACACAGCGTCCCTCTGTTTTCAAGGAAAGGGACATGTTACTGTACAGGCACTAATTTCGGTGCAGCTTATATTTCGCGAATGGAAAGACTTGGCTGTAATTCACAATTTTAGTTATGTGAATGGACCAGTCCCTACTATATTATATTAGACAAATAGACTATGTATCTAACCAAATATTCGTGATTGAATTTCGCGAATGCAGGCTCATTCGCAACATTCACTAAAATGAAGTCCCGTGAAAATTAGTGCCTATACGGTATACCTGTTTGGTGTGTGTGTGTGTGAGTATGTGTGTCTGTGTGTGTGTGTGTGTGTGTGTGTGTGTGTGTGCGAGTGTGTGTGCGAGTGTGTGTGCGAGTGTGTGTGTGTGTGTGCGAGTGTGTGTGCGTGTGTGTGTGTGTGTGTGTGTGTGTGTGTGTGTGTGTGTGTGTTTGTGTGCCTGCATGCGTGGATGCGTGTGTGTGTGTGTACGGGACTTTGTATATGTGTGCATGCATTCTTTGGGTCTACAAGTACATATTTGCCATTTCTTGACCTTGTCATTCCTGTAGCTATTACTTGTGCATTAGAAAGTACCACTGTGTGCTCAAACAGAAGTGCCCGCCTGAGGTGTGGTTATGATTTAACACAACGACTGGATAATGGACAACCGAAATACATATCATCCAATCCTGTATGGCAGATTAATGGACAAAATATTAATCCGAGTGACTCAAGGTTTATTATTTATCCGGGAACAGAATATGCAGCATGGCTTGAGATTGTAAATGTTACAGGACCAATGACATTTTCGTGCTTTCTTGTCCTGAATGATGGTTTTGGAGGATTGGGTGGTAGTGCCATCAGTGATCCGGCAGATGTGTCTCCTGATAGTAGGTTTTTTTAATGATAGTGACTTAATAGAAATAGTGCATGCATTACATTTGTTCTTTGTTTTTCTGCCTTTAGATAATATTACTCAGCCCACACTACTAAGTATGAAGACTAGCATAGACAGTATTATTATAATATTAAGTTACAGTGCAAGATGTTTTCCTGTCGACGCATTATTGGCAAAAATTGATGTTAATAATGTCAAGCGTGACACTTCTCGCATTGGTGAAAGGATCACTGTATCTGATTTGAATCGTGGAACTCTGTATAAAGTTAATGTGACCATTGTGGCTGTTGGTTCCCAAAGAATCAGTAGCACTCCTCTTGCTTTTACTGCTCGAACTAAATGTAAGTTGCTAGGCTAAGGACGGTTGTTAAATTCTAATGCATAGTAACAGTGTATATTTGTATCATATTTCCCTTCCTCAGTGCTCAGTGGTGTGGAAATAGCAGTTATAGTTATTATAGTATTTTTCATCTTCATAATAATAACACTTGTTGCTGTAGCACTCATTATTTGCTATAAGAAAAAAAAGTTTCACAATTCAAGTAAGTTTTTTGTAATTAAATAAATGGGATATCTATCAGTAATTCTGTATATCTGTGCTTCCTTGGCTTAGGAAAGACCAAGAGTGTAGTTGCAGCTGTTCAAGCTTAATATTCGAAGGAATATATGACACATATGTAGATTCTGGAACAGTTATATATGTGCATAGATCTTGGCATATGTATGCATTACTATACTTTGCATGGATGTGTGTACTATAGACAAAGACACATGCAGATGTGTAGTGGCAGATACATAGTGCTATGCTACTTGTGTGGAACTGTTATTATTAAATTTTATTTCTTATTTCATGTTTTGATATGCATTTGAGTAGCACTATATACTGAGTTGCTTATAAAGTTTTATTTTACAACATGTAATGCTATAATAATTTTTGCAATTGTCTAATGCATGCATGCATGGGGCTGAGAGGAGAGGCTTACATCTATCATGGCACAGGGCATGCAGTGCGTGTCTATCATTTGAATATTAATTCGAGTTCCTTGCACAAAAATCGGACGGGTAAACAACAGAACTAATATACACAGGTAAGTTATGTCTGATCTTGGACATAGAAATGGCCGCCGTTATATGTTGAAGAAGCGAAATTAATCGGTCTGTTTGGTATGTGTACGAATATATAGTGATGCCCAGAAAATGCTTTGTATTATACCGTATTATAATAAGCATATCTACTTTGTATGTAAGTCTTTTAGATTATTGTGGAGGGTCACAAAACTTATTATGACGAGGTTTTTCTGACTGTACATGTATATACGTATCAGAAAATATAAATATGCGAAAATGCGGTGGTAGAAACTCTATAGGCTGCATGGATACAAAACTGGGCTCAAAAGAAAACAAAGACAAAGATCGCGAATTAATTCGAACATAATATATTATATAAATTGAATTCAGGGTCTTCAGGCTCCACTGCATGGCTGTTATATATGCATGTCCAACGATTTGTGCAAAATTCTAGGGTGACCATGCAGTTACAATCCGTATAATACAAAGACCCTGAATTCGATTCTAGGGGTTAATTTGGTCCTTTAGGAACTGTACAATACTTCGAAGATGCATGCAAAGTTAATGCTGGAAATCAGAGATTTCTACCACGTACCGCAATTGTCAATGAAATTTTCTTGCATGTGGTGAATTCAATTAAGTCATGCATTCAAGTCACGTGCCGTCACATGTATGCAATGCTATATAGACAAACAGCACACAAGTTGTGCTCGTGGTCAAACTAGTTTGCAGAAAACGTGGAGATCTATAGGTTGGTGGCTTTTAAACTAGTATAAAAGTGGCCATGGGGTTAACATAAACTTTGGATCAATATATATCAAAATTAAATTTTACACTGTGTATATACTAAGTCTTTTGAAGTTCCCTTCGCTATGTGCACCTTTTTGTAATTTTCCAGCTAGAACAAGACAAGACATTTTGAGGCATAAATTGAATTATTATAAAGGAACAAGCAATCAAAAGTATATGCAGGGTGAAAATTTAGCTTTACCTCTTAGAAATAAATTTCTGTAGTCATGGACTGTCATCTAGATCTCCTCTTTTTACAAAGATTTTGACCAGTGAAGAAGGCTTCTGCTAAATCGACCTTCTTGCACTACTCTACTAAATCTTCAGCGTACGTTCTTATGTAGGCCCTTGGTTTTAAACGAAAGGAGCTCGAGTTAAAAGATTGTGAACTTCTGATTCCGCCCTTCCAAGATTTGGTTTGTACTTAAGTCGTCGTATACATTTCATCCAATTAATCCTGCATGCCAAAGAAAGCTTTAACATCCAAAAATGAATTGACGCATGCATGTGGTACATGCATGTCCAATTAGGGCCAAAATGGCATGATAATTATAATAATACGTATACCAAGCTTTTTATCTTTTTTTCTGCAGATGGTGGATCGATGGTTCAGCCTTTAAGTTATTTGAACATGAACAATAATTATTATGTTTATGTTAATATTAATTTTGTATATAAGTGTTTTAAAATTCTTAATTTTATAATTTCAATTTACAATACCTGAAGGACAACATATAGGAAGAGAACAAAAATGCCGGTATACGTGGGCACTGCATGGGAAAAGTTTAACAATTGAGGAACAGCAAACCTATTAGCTATATATAGTACCATAGTAAACTGGATTATCTAGCGATTGCATGTTGCGGAAGTGTACAGTCTCTTCCATGGCCAAGTATAAAAAACACAAGAGCAAAATTACTGCAAGTCTGGATTTCGTCCATGCAACCTTCAAGTTTCAACTTCCCCTACTTGGAATCGCTAGATTTTATCGAAAACTCACTTTTAAGTGAGATTTTGTCCATTCAGAAGCTCTTTCCCACCACCCACCGACGTTTTTGTGACATGTCAAAGAAGAAGTAGTCTGGCCTGCTACGACCATCCCACATACGCACTGGGGGGGACAGTCGTAGCAGGCCAGACTAAACAAGAAGGTAATCATGATGCTCAATCACGAGAATATCATGTGACAATTATGATGCAACAAGGCATCACCGCATGTGCAGTAGATTCAGGCATATGATATCAACTTCCCTGTGATGTTATGTGATGCAATCTCGACAGCCTGGTTACTGAATTACGAGCGAATTGCGTGACTAATAACAAATTCAGACCGCAAACATTATAACTTTACTCACTATGCACTCCAGTGAGCCTTATCATAACAATCTGGACATGTTCCAAATGCGAACGCTTAGAATTTCGACAATGAATTAAGCATGCTGTGTAAAGTTGGGTAGGGTCTGGACATTTAACTTGCTTGTCACAGAGCTTCCCAAGCTGATACATATTACTGAACCAACCCACGCAATTCAGTGATAATGAGATTCATACCGTGAAAACTGCAAAGCACCCGTGTTTTGGCTATATTCGGTTATAATTTACCTGCATAGATACGCATACGCATATTATCTAGTTTGTCATTTTCACCAAATTTATATGTTAAGAAAAATAAAGCCGACCTTGACCTACATGAAATTTGCTCTGCCAAAAATTAGGGAATATACAGTATTATTTATAATAATATGTATAGCACCTGCACATACCTGGTCCATGCAGCATGCATCGATCTATCCATAGATCCTGCATTAATTATAGCTGCTGCAGGATTTAGAACTTTGAATTCGAATTCGTAGATCCAGTCCAATTAACCAATTTGCAAACTCAGTCTATCTCCATGTTCTGTAGCTCCATGCATGTACCTATATGCATGCATGTCTATATCCCAATTAAAGGCCGTCCAGCAATTAATTCGATGATTCTTGACCATTGACAATTATATAACTTTGTTTTTATGTGAACATATAGGAAGATGTTGAACATATCCAGACATGAAAGTGTATCGACTTAAAATTGTGATAAATGCCATATAAATCCTAGGGTATTTTTGTATATTTTAATCAAGTATATTATTATGGCCACATATTGACATAGGAGGCAAAGGTGAGGTGCTTATATGTTCTGGTATGAACTATATACAAGGCCGTAGGAGCTAGTACGGCTGGTATGGTTCTGGCCGTACCACTTTTTGGTCAAAACAAAGTTAATTTGCTATTTAAACCATATTATAAAAGATAATACTTAGTTCGATTTTCCAAATTCCAGTTTCTAACCTTCGAAAATGGCAAACAATCTTCCTGCCGATTTTCGCCATTTTATTCTGACGTCATGAAGCATCTTATGGCAACCACATAATATTAGAAGTCCATTGTCTACAGAAATACCCCAGATATACCACTTTATTTAGCTGTTATAAGCAGTTCTCTATGAGATACCAGCTTGCTTAAAATCATAAACAAACTTTATACCTGTACCCCCCCCCCCCAGTGCATTAGTAATGCTTAGAAATGGCCTTACCACTTTAAAAATGCTTCCAACGGGCCTGATATAGCAATGCTTAGGGAGCATATTGCAAAAATTATGACATTGTGTGTTATGTATATATAGGCAGTGGAGTGTGATAATAATATATATGGTATATAGTGGGTTAAGGAGCTGGTATTTGCAGGTATAGTGTGTTTGAGTGGCAGGATGTAAATGATGATGTGATTCTATAGAGATCTGAATGTCGAAGGGGAACTGGGAAGTACTAATTTGGTCCGACAATTACCTGACCCACAAGTTAAGTAAAGGTTAGACTGTTGAAGAAGTATTTTAGCGTGGTTATGGTCCCATTAGACTAAGTTCATTGCCGTTGTGTTAGCTGCCTTTCTCGCGATCAGTTAGGCATTGTCTGTAGCCCATGATACTTGGATTAGGAGAGGGTCAGACTCCCCAGGTAACCTTTCATTGCTTTGGATGGCGGGGCGGGTTTCACTTCACGGACACTCCTAATTTTGTACTTCAGATTCCTGTTCTTACAAGTTATGGCATAGACTCGGGCGTGTTTCTTCACAGAGCTCGGGGGGGGGGGAATTGTGTTTCTCATGCAGTTTAAGTGTGGGGGGAGAGGGGATGATGGGTGGGGACTGGGTAGTCTTGTAACTAGACTTACTTTCGCGATTGCAGGCTCATTTGCAACATTCGCTAAAATAAAGTCCTGCGATAATTAGTGCCTATACAGTGTACCTGTGTGGTGTGCGTGTGTGCGTGCGTGCGTGGGTGCGTGCACGTGTGTGTACGTGACTTTGTACATATTATATGTGCATGCATTCTTTGGTTTTACAAGTACATATTTGCCGTTTCCTGACCATGTCATTCCTGTAGCTATTACTTGTGAATTAGAAAATACCACTGTGTGTTCGAACAGAAGTGCCCGTCTGAGGTGTGGTTATGATTTAACACAACGACTGGATAATGGACAACCGAAATACATATCATCCAATCCTGTATGGCAGATTAATGGACAAAATATTAATCCTAGTGACTCAAGGTTTATTATTTATCCGGGAACAGAATACGCAGCGTGGCTGGAGATTGTAAATGTTACAGAACCAATGACATTTTCGTGCTTTCTTGTCCTAAATGATGGTTTTGGAGGATTGGGTGGTAGTGCCATCAGTGATCCGGCAGATGTGTCTCCTGATAGTAGGTTTTTTTAATGATGGTGACTTAATAGAAATTATAGTGCATTACATTAAAATTTTGTTCTTTGTTTTTCTGCCTTTAGATAATATTACTCAGCTCACACTACTAAGTATGGAGACTAGCATAAACAGTATTATTATAGCATTAAATTTCAGTGCAAGATGTTTTCCTATCGACTCATTAATGGCAGAAGTTGATGTTAGTAATGTCAAGCGTGACACTTCTCACATAATTGATGAAAGGATCACTGTATCTGATTTGAATCGTGGAACTCTGTATGAAGTTAATGTGACCCTTGTGACTGTAACAGTTGGTTCCCAAAGAGTTCGTAGCACTCCTCTTACTCTTACTGCTCAAACTAAATGTAAGTTGCTAGGCTAAGCATGGTTGTAATAAATTCAAATACATATAGTATAACAATGTATATATTTGTATCATATTTCTCTTCCTCAGTGCTCAGCGGTGTGGAAATAGCAGTTATAGTTCTAGTAATATGTGTCATCTTCATTATAATTACAACACTTGTTGCTGTAACACTCATTATTTATAAGAAAAAAAGGTTTCACAATTCAAGTAAGTTTTTTGGTAATTAAATAGAGAGGTTTAGCATAACATTTAAAGTTACGTAGTAAGCTGATAGGTACTTTCGAAATTTAGTAGGTTTTTCGTTTTAGCAACGTCAAATACTTCATACGTAACATTATAGCGACATAGAACGATGACGAAGATCTTTTTGCGAGTTTTTGGCGATTCTGAGGGAGATTTGGGCCAATGGCCCATGAAGACGTTCTTTTACTATCAAAAATGGAACGCCAGGCTGAAGAGCAGCAATTAGAGGGGTATTGGAGAGAGCGTCACCACGAGGCTAATAATGTAGAGCAACAACGTACTAAGATACCTTGATACGTCAAAACCGTTACTAAGAACGTTCTAATTTTCCGCGCGAAACGTAGTAAGCTTATTACGTAACGTTTTACGTAGTGCTAAACCTCTCTAATAAATGGGATATCTATCAGTAATTCTGTATATCTGTACTTCCTTGGCTTAGGAAAGACCAAGAGTGTAGTTGCAGCTGTTCAAGCTTAATATTCAAAGGGATATACTGCACATACTGTAGATTCTTAAACAGTTATATATGTGCATAGATCTTGGCATATATATGTATGTATTACACTATACTTTGCATGGATGTGTGTACTATAGACAAAGACACATTGCAGATGTATAGTAGCAGATGCATGGTGCTATGCTACTTGTGTGGAACTGTTATGATTTAATTTTGTTTCATATTTTATGTTTTGATATGCATTTGAGTAGCACTGTATACTGAATTGCTTATTAAGTTTTATTTTACAACATGTAATGCTATAATTGTATATTTTTGCAATTGTCTAATGCATGGGGCTGGGAGGGGAGGCTTATGAAATCAACAGGAGAGTGAGGGGGTAGTATTATTATATCTAAAGGCAATTTGGCAATGCATAATACCGTATATACCGTACTCTCTCTAAAAATTCGTCACACCTAATGCAGTAAAAAAATCGTCTTTCTATTAGAATAGAATAGGATTACCCTAAATTGTTTGCCCTGACAAAAATATAGAATTTTTAGACGAAAATTAGAATATGACGAAACTTTAGAAAGCTATTCTTGAATCATGTAATTCCAGCTTTTAGTGATGGGAGGTACGCCATTTTGACCCTCTTGCGTACTTGGACAAACAAAAATCCACAAAGAAAGCCGAAATAAGCACAAGCGTTGTGTATTTCCTTCTTTAAAGACAAATAAAATATCACAATTGTTCGTCTTAGTGAGACTCTGTGTCCACAAGAACAAACTACACTCGTTGCCGGAGATCGTTGCGAGTGAATTCAGCGAGTACTGCCGGAAGATGACGAAATATTAGATCACTTCCGGTACCTGACGAAGATTAGAGTCACATGACGGAAATTAGAATGGCTGCAAATTCGACAGGTTTAGAATACAAATAAACCAAAGATTTAGACCTGACGAAAATTAGAATGACGAATTTTTAGAGAGAATACGGTACACTCCCTAGTTTTTTGGCACCCTTATTATTTGGTGCCCTTGCCGAAAAGTATAGCATACCCTAATTTTTAGTCATAAGCAATTGACTCTAATTTTTTGCTAGCTGCAAAGTTTGAACATTAATAATATTTTCTTCCTTATATAGACCCTTTTAGCTCACTTTGAATTGCTCGTTTGGTACATCTATCTTGGCACAGGGCAGTGTCCATCATTAATTTGAACATTCGAGTTCCTTGCACAACAATCAATAAAACAACAAAATGAATATACGCAGGTATCTTATGTCTGATCTGGACATAAAAATGGCCACTGTTATTGAAGAAGCGAAATTAATCGGTCTGTTTGGCATGTGTATGAATAGTGATGCACAGAAAACGCTATGCTATATCTTAAGCATAATATCTACTTTGTATGTAAGTCGTTTATAGATTATAATAATATGTGGATTGAGGGTCACAAAACTTTGCATGACGTGTTTTTTCTGCCACGGTAAGAAAATATAAAAATGCAAAATGCTGGGGTAGAAACTCTATAGGCTTTGCATGGATACAAAACTGGCGGGGCTCAAAAGAACGGAACAATATGTCAAAGTTTCATGCTGGAAATCAGAGAATTCTAACACTGTGATTTTCAATGAAATTGCATGTAGTGAAAGTCGATCATCTTCACTCAGTAAAGTCATGTGACGTCACATGCAATGCTATATGTAGGCAACAGCACACCGTCAAGTTGTGCTAGTGGTCAAGCTACAGTGGAACCTCTGCAATCCGACACCTCTATAATCCAACATTCTCTCTAATCCGACCACGTTATGAGGTACAGTCACCATGTTTGACTGTACTAAGAAGCACTGGATAATCCGACAACCTCTGTAATCTGACATCTAATTTCAGTCCCATGGAGGGTTGGATTATGGAGGTTTCACTGTATTATAGTTTGCAGAAAATGCGAAGATCTAGGTTGGTGGATTTTAAACTATATAGTAAAAGTGGGTTTAATTTAGCATGAACTTTGCATGGATCAATATCTAAATTTCCACAGCGTATAATATTATATACTTTTGAAATTCTTTCCCTTGGCTGTCATGTGCACCATTTTGTAATTTTCCAGCTAGAACAAGACAAGAATTAGTGAGACATAACTTGAATGGAGCAAGCAATCAAAAGTATGCAGGGTGAAAATTTTGCTTTACCTCTTACTTAATAGAAATATATTTCTGTAGTCATGCACGGACTGTCATCTATATATAGATCTCCTCTTTTTATATACAAAGATTTTGACCATGCATGAAGAAGTCTTCTGCTAAATCGATCTTCGAATCTTGCACCACTCTACGAAATCTTCAGCATATGTTCTTTTATAGCCCCGTGGTTTATATGAAAGGAATTAAAAGATTGTTAACTTTTGATTCTGCCCTTCCAATATTTAGTTCGTACTTAAAGGGCCACTGACATGAAAAAATTTATTTCATTAATGTATATAAAATGAAGTGCATATTACGAATTTAGCAATAAAAATCTTGTCATGTGCCTCTGAAGCCTCAAAACAGCTTGACTTCCGATAATGGTCGGCGAAAACATAAGGTTACTCAGGTGTGACGTCACATGATCCGGTTTTTTGTACGTAAGTACACGGATGTTCAGAAAGTGTACTAATTACCCTATGATTTCGTATTTGTACAGAACAAATTGATATCATCGTGAAACTTTTCATCGATAGCATAAGAAAAGATAATGTCAAATACTTGTGTAGCCGTTGGGTGCAATAACTCATGCAGAAGGAGTTTGCCTTCACAAGTTCCCTGCTAACATCCAAATGAGGAAGCAGTGGACTGCAGCAGTTGTTAAAACTAGACAAGATTGGAAAGGACCAACTGATTATTCGGTTTTGTGCAGCTTGCACTTCAAAAGAGAATGCTATGAGGTACTCCAGCTGGGATTAGGGCTTTAACCCAAATCTTCGAAGGCTTATATTGCAGGACACTGCTGTACCTTCACTGTTTCCTAAATAAGAGCACATCACAAGAAGAAGTTAAAAGTACTAACCAAAGAAAGGGGGTGTTCTGGTGTTGGCGAATGGATGCAAAGCATCATTAACCACGTGCACCTTTACTGGTGTGCTACTTCCACTCCTGACGGCAACGGTGAGGTCATTGAAGCCAAGTGGCTGTCTATCATCAACCACATCAAGAATGTCCACCAGCACAAGAATCCCCTGGCATTGGTTGCACATGATAGGAGGGTGACACAAATGTCACATGCATCCAAGGTGGCCCCAGCACCACCTCATGAGCTGTCGATATGCAAGGTATCGCAGTGTCCTACAAGCAAGTACATATACATAACCAACGGCCGGTATGGAACCTTAAAGCAATGGCTGATTTCCAACGATTTGGACCGGAACCAACATACTTGCATGTGTGGTTGTCCATTTGTTTCTTGTGTAGAACCATAGACTAATTAGTGCTGGTTGACTTCAAGGCCAGTTGTTTCAAGCATGCACCCACCAATCCAAGCAAACTGATTTGAATCCAGGGTGGTAGTGCGTGGTGTCTTCAATGTCAGCTCTTTTCCTATCCACATATATATACCTCGATCCTCAATTGTTCTGCAACATAATATTATGCTTTCCTGGATTGTTGGCATCAGCTTGCAATTCCCACAACTGCACCTATAAATCGCATGTCAAATGCTTAAAAACGCTGACATACAGCACGACGACAACGATGACAGATACATACCAATTGGTGTTAGTAAGCCACTCTTCGTCTTCTAGAAAGGGTCTGTCATAATTATTTTCATTGTCTTCTGAGCTCAAATCGTGCGCTGATCCGTCGACAACAGTAACAGTCTCAAATTGGTAGGGTTCCAAGCCGAATTCTTCCTCTTCTCCCTCGCTCTCTTTGGCTGAAACGTCATATATATATTGGACGAGCCTTACACACCGGAAGTCCATGCAAATAAAAACAATATTTTTAGGGGCTATAGGCAGCCCCTAAAAATGGAGTTTGAGTCAGATGCATATGACCAGTCACGTTGCTGCTTGAATGATGAGCATCGTGATCACGGATTATACAAACAAAATTTATGTAACTATATAAACTGGCTATAGGTTCAAGTTTTTGCCACAGTAGAAGATAAATTCTGGCTATATAGACCCTTGAAAAGTCAAACAAAGAATCTAAGCAAAGTATATTGACAGTGTATGTCATTGGTCAATCCTTGCATGTATACAAATCCTATATGTAGGGCTGCATGGGGGGGGGGGGGGGGGGGAGGATTGTATCTGAACATACATTATATGGTTTCCCAAAAGGCATGCAGGATTTAAAGGGGAAATAGACAAAAACAATCAAGCTATAATGATAATATATTTGAAACATCCCCTTGAGAACATCGTTGTCGAGGGATCATGTGTCCCCCGGATTAGCTGTCACCTCAGACATGAGATTCTAAGGATCCCATGTCCCCCTTTAGGATTAAGTGCATGTCTCCTTGCCGGAATCAGGGGGCCGTGTTCTGTGGACGAATTCTAAGATCGAATCTGGTGTCAGTGTCCTGTTCTATATAGTCCA
The DNA here is from genome assembly GCA_963170055.1 of Halisarca cf. caerulea. Taxonomy (NCBI): domain Eukaryota; kingdom Metazoa; phylum Porifera; class Demospongiae; order Chondrillida; family Halisarcidae; genus Halisarca; species Halisarca cf. caerulea. The sequence continues at coordinate 31,272 of CAUJGJ010000212.1, read as the reverse complement.
GCTCTGGTGTTCTCCAGGAAGGAAACCCAGTAAATCACAAGAGAACAGAGAACTGTGGTGAAATCAATCGAGGAAGAAAAGCGCTAGCTGTTCTCCAATCCTGCCACAGCGATCACCGGCCTTAATTGCATGCGGTATATAGCTATAGGTTGACCGTTCGATGCGGACTGGATGGACTTTAAGCCTTAGATACTATGACGGAGTATACTTGGTGCCATGACCTGGTATTGACCAAGTTGTTGTGATTGTATATATTGACCAAATTTATAAAGAGCATAACATCTTGAAGTTATCTAAAGTTTTTTTCTGATATGCCCAATTACAGGGCTTGTGAACCCCCTCCAGCCATCATGCAGACAGTTAATAAATTTTATGCTGCTTGATGGCAAATCAGTCACCCTCCAGGAGCTACTGTAACTGTGCCATGGAACTCTGTTGCCAGTTTGGCCAGTGCTCAGCTCAACAAGCAGAACAAACCACTGTACCCACTATTAGCCTCTGATTTAGACACCCAAGGCCATGCCCTGAAGATCCTCACATGCAATTGAGATTTGACGCCTATGATATTTCACCAATAATGCTCTTGCCACGTACCCTGAAGAACATCACCCCCAAAGCTATACTCCAGTCAGTGCAGGTCAACCCTCAGGATGGAAGCTGCACCAAAGCTGAAATAGCTGGGAGCTACTATATATAATCTTCGCTGCTTGCAACTTTCCAATGTGGCAATGCACCACCCCTACCATATACCACCATACACCTTGTTCGTTGTCCTGTTTTGTAGTTAGGTTACTTGCAATTGCATCATATGCGTTTTCTGCCTTGCCGGGTTCCCCCTCACTTACAGTACCTCATAATTACATTTTGTGTGAAGTGCACTCCTTTCACCCCGAGTCTGATCGAGGTACTTGTGCATCAATATTATACCATTTTGGACATACAACATGTACAACACATTTAACTTTAAATTTGTCCAAGATGTGGTTTCACCCCATTAGTGGTTTGTTTATTGAGTATTACTAAAATTAATCAAAGCTAGCCTTAATTATCTAAATTTGCAATTATAGCTGAGATGATTACATACATTGTAACCATACAAATACCTATTACCATGCTGTTGATTTTCCGTCCTGTACTATAGCCCAGGCCCGTACGCAGGGTTTCTAAAAGGGGGGTTACATTTTTCAGTGTTCGGTCTTGAGTTTCACTTTGTATGCATGGCAACATATTATTGTTGATATGTATTTTACATTATTAAATCAATCATGCATATGCGCCAAACACAAAACTAACATCCATTAAGGGTATGGGCTGCTTGAAAAAACTACTACTTCAAATGTTGATAATGTTACATATACAAAATGTATAGCGTCTAAGACACAAATTATTAATAATGCTCTATTAGGGTAGACAAGACAAATTTTAAAGTTAATCAAACAACATGCTTAGCCTAGCAGATTCCATTCTTCGTGGATGTTTTTGGATAAATAATCTACATACTGTGTCAATGTCAATCCTTTCTGTGTAGTTACAATTAATCAGAGCTAAAGCACTCAATCGCTCCTCTGTTTGTGATGCTCGTAAGTAATTGTTCAGCCTTCTAAGGGCCGATGCAGATCACTCACAAGAGCAAGAGCTCAGTGGTAGGGTGGAAAATAGCTTTAGGAGGGTGAAAAGGTTTGGAAAGGTCATAGGGCTGCACTCCTTCATGCACATGCTGAGATTTGATGGTCTTTCCTCATATTTTTTACTGATCCATCTTGACTTCCACACACAATACTCCTCATCAATGAGGTGACACAATGGTATTTGAACCAGAATTTAGTAGACGTATTTTGCAAAAAGTCACCATCACAAGAGCACAATTAAGTTAACAACTGATTGTAATGCCGAGGACACGCTTACCTGAAGGCTTAGATTTCTGGCAAAATGCTAGAATATCACTATTGCCAGCTGCAGCTGGTCGCTTTGACATGGCTATACTAGTCTACACCACTACACTGTGGACTATCATAGCCTATGACCATTCACTGCACAACAATTTACCTTGTTTACAAGGTATTCATGATTGGTTCTATCCACAGACAATGATTTCATTGATTAATTGAGTGACAGATCAATCAGTCAATGAATTCACTACTACTTCAAAGGGCTCATAAGGCCTGTCTGCCAAAGGTACATGATAAGATCAGCTAGGAACAATGGTACCATCTAATTTGTACAGGCTTTAGTCAGCCAAAAGGGGGGTTCGGTGGGATGTTGTATAACATGGATCACCGATCACCGATCACGGACCACGGATCACCCCAAATCACGTGCTGGCCGCATGACAGTCTTGTAAACGTGAGAGCTGGTGGAGGATGGAAAGCGAGTCGTCCTCTTCTGTTGCCGCAGCCCTGTTGTAGCGAATAGAGAAAGGTATCGCCGAAGGGGAAATTTCTATGGCCAGTCGACGTTTGCAACAATTCCACAGTAGCCGAAGACAGCAAAGTTAGTCTATGGTCTGACAAGTGGGCCGTACATGGTCTTTCACGAGGGTGGTCTGTATTCGTCCCCTTCTTGTCTATGCCTATACAGTCAGGATATGGGGTAGCTGTTAAGTAGGGTACAGCGGGGTGATTTAGAACACCGGGGTAATTCGGAACAGGGCCCGCCCTTTACTTCTGCTTTACTTCTGCTATGGTTAAGTTGTCTAGCCATACTTGCTGCTGCTGAACTTCCAATTCATGGAGACAACGCTGACAAGAAATAATGTGTGTACCTTGTGGTTGACACTAGCTGCTTTTGACCCACTGTCTCGAATCACCCCATGTCCCAAATTACATTGTTTTACCCTATATTATTGTGCAATGGATGTATGCTGGGTGCCATATGCTATGTCACAGATGTTGTACAATACATTGTGTGCCAGCCATATGATTTTCTAATGTATTGTGTCAACCCCGTAGTCTGGCTTAGCCGACCCATTCCCACTCGGCCAATTTCAGGGACTGATGATTCGCCTTCCACTGACGGCAGTCCCCGATAAAGAAGGAGAGAATGCGGCCTGCGCTACACAAGACTACCAACCCCCTGCTTTGTGTTCGGGGACGTAGAGGTTAGTATGTATGTTGCGTGAGTATTGCTACAGTAACAGGTAGTCTGTTTTGTACGCCACAACTGTTTTTGAGCTAGACTAAGTGGTGAGATTGCATTGTCTTAGTGTACTCTTTCACATGTTTAGTGGGCCTTGTCATGTGAAGAAGCCATCACCAGTTTACTATCCTATGTATTATGCCAGGGTGGTGTCAGGTATAGTTGGCAGCTGCATACTTTTGAACCCCGGGCCTAATAGGCGTAACAATATAGAACCTGGTCCCCTTCTTGACCCTTGATTACTGTGTAGCAACTTGTTGACCCTCACATTGCTCCAGCGATATATGTAGTCACTTCTCCAGTTATTATCGATCTGTCCAGTGAGTATACTACCATAAATGATAGGAATCCAATGCATTGTACCCTTAGGCGTAGCCTAGTGGTCACTCTTAAATGTTGGGGCATTTCAAAGTTGTTCTTGAGATGATAAAGACCGTCTCATAATGATTACCTTTTGTCTTTTGCTTCCCTGTTTTCTACAGTCCTACATTGAAAATTGAACAGGACGGTGCAATGTTTAAGTGATACAGACATCACCACATCTTCTACAGCATGACGCATTGTTTTTTTTTCAATATTAATAACTACAGTAACAGTACGCAGTATAATTATTTCAAGTTACTCTTTTATGGTCTTC
>CAUJGJ010000212.1:22500-25000 GCA_963170055.1 Halisarca cf. caerulea | reverse complement strand
CACACACACACACACACACACACACACATACATACACACACACACACTGCACACACACACATACACACACACACACACATGTACACACACACACACACACACACACACACACACACACACACACACACACACACACACACACACTCAAACACACACACATACATACTGTATACACTATACTATATTTTTGCAAACTTCATCAAGCTATTCATCAACAGGTTACAACAATAAAGGAGCCACATAACACAAACTGAATGCCTACACAGTCAAACGATGATGTAGCGCATTCAACCATTTTAAGTGGCATTATACAATTCAGGTGACATTGAGTAAAATGACAGTAGAAATATGTAAATACTGTAACAAAATAACACTTTGAAATGGCACAATTACAAAAATTACTGTAACAAATAACACTAATGTAAAATGCACAATTACGTAAATTACAATGATACACCACATGTATGTAATTGTATCTGTAACATTGAATTGCAAGAACATGAGTGACATACGTAAAATAACACATGGAAGAGATTAAAGTAAAATAATGGCACAGTACTGACTAAACATTGAAGCACCAGTCACAGGCCTAGGGGCAGATTTAGGGGGGGCTTCAGGGGGTTCAGGTCCAGTGAACCCCCCCTTTCAGCAGAAACTGTAAATTCCTGCAATATATAATATGTAACCATTTTACTACCAAAAGTATTATATATCAATAGTCCATATCTAGAGAATGCTCTGAAGCACATGCCTTTCCCCCACTAGGGCTAGAATAATGATAGTATATGTCTCAGCAGCAAATAGTGGCTAATTTCATCCCTCTTATACGTAGCTCCCTGTAATCACACCCTTCTCACCGCCATAATGTGATGACGTCACCTATAACCAGTACAGGCCTCATACACGCGTGTGAATCAATGGCAGTTAGGAGTACAAAGATAACGTTTTTTAAGCGTAAAAGAATTAAGCACACCTGAGGAGCAAGGTGAACATGTGACAGTAGCACTCTTTTGAAACAAATTAACACTGAAAATTCAGAAAAACTGACAATTTTCGCAAGGGAGCTGGGTCCAGCTTCGTGAAAGCCTTTCCAACACGGCTATTTAGAAGAAAACGCTCAATTTACAGATGTGGGCCATTAATTTGCTATGTGATTCATTAAGTTGCTGGTTAAGGAATTAATGAACAATATCTATCTAGTGCATGCTATATGCAGAGCTGAACCCCTTCTGAAAAATGTCTGGATCCGCCCCTGAGTCACAAAAACAAATCACGTAATGTTATTCCGTATGCACCAAATCATGAACGATTCTCTGATGACAATTTGAACCAAATGGTATTTCAGACGACAGATTTGAGAGATGGACGATTTGCACAGTCAGTAAATTGGTTCAAAGCTTTGATTATCAATCATTCCTCGTGATCCAACCTGAATTGCCCACATCTTGGGCCTGACACCATCATCAAGCCTGACACCATCAAGCATCAGCGAAGTTCTCCTCGAAACATACGGTCATGCAGGCCTTTCAACAGTAGGATACAGATGAACTGGAAAGGAGTATCCAACTATAGCAAGGTCTGCTGTGGCTTTGAACTGGGGGTGGACGCAGGGTAGGTTGGTACAAAGGTAGCTGAAGATCTCACAGAGGACCTCATCATGTCTGTAGTCAAATCGCCTCTTTCCAAGGGCCACGGGACAACTGTTCAGAACATGTCGTAGAGTCTGCAATCCACCACACAGGCGGCAACCCGCAGACACTGGTCGTTTCCACCTCACAAGGTTTGAATTATGAGGAACAGTATCCAATGCGCTGTTCAAAGCAAAGCTCATCACTCATGAAGGTGAACTCCACACTGCTTCCGACCAATAGTCACTTCCTTAATTGCGGCACTTCACTAAAGGCCCTTGAGAAACAACCCTGAACTTCCAACTCTCCACCCCTGCTTGGGCTCAAGAAGATGATTGTAGGGTTGGCACATCTCGGGAACTTTACCCATTTCTTGAGATGTCTTGTGCAACAGGCCTCGAGAGACCTCTTGACAAAGGACTCAGGGAGATGGTAAAGACGCAGATCCCATGACAACTTTGTGGGTACTGCCCGGGGGTAGATCCATAGCTTTTTCTTGGTAGGGAGAGGGGCACCATCTATTTCCTTCATAAGCCACTTAGTCTTCTTCAGCAAGTCACTGTTGTACTCCTCTACACACAGAGTTGCATTTATGGGTATCCCAAGGAATTTGATGGTCCTGTTGCCAATTAAAGGGATTTTGGAGCCACTTAAGTACAAAGACAGGTCCTGGATTCATTCACTTTTGGGCAACCGGCTCCTTAACGAGACAACTTGACACTTTAAGGGCTTTTTTCATTCCAGTCCACATAAGCCATTTCTCAAGGACCTGCAGCATCTTCTGGCAAGCTTTTGCATTCTCTGCTAGCATACAAGTATCATCCGCACATTGTAAGAGGCTGATGAGTGTACTTGATGCTGACAACCTGTAT
>CAUJGJ010000211.1:30000-35332 GCA_963170055.1 Halisarca cf. caerulea | reverse complement strand
TTTGAATCGAAGCGTCAAGGGTCACCAATGAAGGCCGAGCGTATGCCAAAGCGCACGCAACAACAATTCACAACAAAATGATTCACTAAAAAACTCACGAAACAAGACACCAAAGACAATGGGTCCATTAGACAACTCTACACGACAACAACACGAGGTAACTAACTGCGTATGCGTGGTTACAGTGCATAAGTACAATGTTCACGTGGCGATACATGTTAATACTGGGCACGAGGCATGCAATACACATCATGCAACAAAGACATAGACCTAAGACAAACACAGTCACAGTTGGCTATACACCACAAACACATGCATTCAATGTTGTAAGACAGAACCAGACGTTCCCATGCAACTAACAAGAATACATGACCAGTGAAGTCCAAGAGCCAATTGCAACCCGAGTATAATATTCACACGCAATTTTTAGAACGGATCATGAACAGACTGGGTGCAGGCAGCGAGTGCATGTGTCACAACATGCACGTGTAAGGCAGCAGAGTGCTTAATGCATGCACTGGAATTCAATGCAACTCGTGCATACCCGGCCACAAATTGATCACCTCTCTAGGCGGGGAAACTGTTGGCTCTTGCCATGCTACTTCGTCCAGGTCAACGCTCATGTTGTCGATTTCACCGAGCGATTCCTATAAGAAATACATCCAGTAACATTCAGCTGCAAAACATGATACTGTAAATCCAGAAATGGTAACGGTTATTTTAATCTAACGAATATAACAAAGGATGTATTTTCGTTATAATAAGCATCGCCTGTGGCAGCCCCTATATTGTTTTCATTTGGACTTCCGGTGTGTAACGCTCGTCCCATATATATATATATATATATATATATATAATATAGATTTAAAGAAAAGTCTTATAATAGAGAATTTATACAATAGTAATAGAGAAGTATGAATTTATACAGAAATGAGTTATAGGAATTGTTTTGAAAACAATTGCCAAATATGGCAATTGTTTTCAAAACAATCGCCCAGTTACAATAAACAGTATGTTCAATGAAGGTTCAGCTGTGCACTAACCCTTCAATGTTTTGCAAGTAATTCGAGCGTGTGGGGCGGCAGCCCCCACGAGTTTTTAACTCGAATTACTTGTTATTATGATTGCAATAAGGTGTAGGGGCGAGTATCTATAGTCACTGCTAACGCCTTACGGGTTTAGGCACTTACAAAGACAAGCAGCGCATTTAGTATAGACTATTATGGTGGCTGAAACCGAGCATTGCGCATGTGCATTTTGATAGGAACACGTGTTCGAATCTTTACAACCATGTCTCTCAGTAGGTGGCTTGTGTTGAGGGATGAGAGCTGCTCCAGCGATAATAAGGCCTTGATGGCAGGAACTAAAGCTGTAGAAGCCGTGCAAAAGGAGCGCGAAGAACTGGAACGTAACGGAAGGAAAAGGCAGTCTAGCGAGCGACACCACTACAAGCAGAAAACAACGCAGCTATTGGAAAGTATGCTCAACTACACGGTAACAAGCGAGCAGTTTCAAAGTTTTCTGAGTCATTGGGCTTTACTTTGTCTTAGGCTACTGTTCGCAATTTCAAGAGAGAAGTCCGTAAGCAAGTAAAAGGAGGAAAGGACCTCGATGACATCTCTAGTATCCCTGCTAAGAAGCGCGGTAGGCCTCTCCTTCTTCCAGAAGATATTGATGAACTGGCAAGAAAGTGTATTGAGAATGTGCGTGCCTGTGGTTCCCCGGTTAGTTCATCAATTGTGCTAGCAGCAACTAAAGGCATAGTTGCTCACAAAAACTGTACATTGCTGAAGGAGCATGGGGGTCCTGTGGACCTAAAGAAATCCTGGGCATTTTCCTTTTTGTCAAGACATGGTTATGTGAAGCAAAAGGCAACTCGAACAAGTCAAAAAGTTTGCAATGATTTTGAAATGTCAAGGCCACTTATTTAAAGTAAATAAGGGACACTGTTGAGACCAACAATATTCAAAATTCAATGGTTGTGAACTTTGACCAAACTGGGACAAAGATGGTTCCTGTGAGCTGCTGGACATTGGAAGTTCAAGGATCCAAACAAATTGACATGGTTGGCTTGGATGACAAGAGAGAAGTAACAGCACTATTAGCAGTATCTCTTTCTGGTGAACTTCTCCCACCCCAGGTGATCTACGCTGGAACAACCCAAAGTTGCCACCCTAACGTTCCTTTGCCTGATGGATAGCATTTGGCACATTCTCAAAGCCACTGGTCTACAACAGAGACGATGCTTGAATATGTTGATGCTGTTTTAGAACCATATATGATAAAACAGAGAGAACATCTTGGTCTTGCCCAAGATGCAGTTGGCTTGTGTATATTGGATGTATTTGCAACCCACCGGTGCGATGTCTTTCTGAAGAAACTTGAAGAAAATCATATGAAATACATTTTCGTACCAGCAGGTTGTACTGGTCAGCTGCAGCCCCTGGATGTATCTGTTAACAGTGTATTCAAAGATAATTTGAAGAAACTGTTCACCTCTTGGTATGCAGATCAGATCAAGCAACGTCTAGACAATGGTGAAACTGTAACAGAAATTAAAGTTGATGTGCGCATGTCTGCTATCAAGCCTGTCCACTTTCAGTGGCTCAAAGAGAATATTACATGGTTGTCTCAGCAGGAAGAGGTTTTAATCCGGGGATGGAAAGATACCGGAATTTTGGAAGCTTTAGGAAACTAGCCAATATAAATGGCACTATGTACTAGTTAAGACTTTGCCTACTGTTATCAGAGTCAGTACAATATTGTAAAAGTTGATTCTATAACTTAGTACTTATGATTATTAAACTTATTACTAGTATGCTATATAAATAGTCGTTAAATTAAAAAACGTTATATCGTACATTTTAACCAAATCGTTAACATTTAAGACCGTTGTATATTGTGGATTTACAGTAATAGAAATTATGTATACACACATGCATGCAGGGAGAACTTGAGACAACCAGTTATATACATTCAGTGCCAATTGCAAGTTACTAACTTGAAATCATTAGTCTATGACGATACTGTACTATCGGTTACAAGTGGACAGTCTGGAACTGTATTGATATAATATTAAATAAGTATTTTACCCAGGTCATGCACAGCTATTATAGAGTTTGCAAATTAGTAGGTTATAGACTATAGGTTGAGAACAGACATATCAACTTTCAATTGTTTCCGCAGGAGTTTCTACCCGGTGTGAGAAAACAAAGCTCCACCATGCATATACAGATTATAATGCAGCATATACTTTGGTAGCTCTGAGACCTGGGTATTTAAACTCTGTATCAAACTACTGTTATTGTCACATGCATATATACTTGATTTTTAGGGGCTGCCGCAGGCAGCCCCTATATTGTTTTCATTTGGACTTCCGGTGTGTAACGCTCGTCCGATATATATATATATATATATATATATATAATATGGATTTGAAGAAAAGTCTTATAATAGAGAATTTATATAATAGTAATAGAGAAGTATGAATTTATACAGAAATGAGTTATAGGAATTGTTTTGAAAACAATTGCCAAATATGGCAATTGTTTTCAAAACAATCGTCCAGTTATAATAAACAGTATGTTCAATGAATGTTTAGCTGTGCACTTACCCTCCAATGCTTTGCAAGTGATTCGAGTGCGTGGGGCGGCAGCCCCCACGAGTTTTTAACTCGAATTACTTGTTGTACTGATCTTGGAAATAATGGGTTCTCTCTCATATCTAGTTCCTTATATTATAATGCTATAAGGCATGCATTGCGGCCGATGTGACTCCACAACTGTACAGAAACTTTTGTGTATATCAAGCATATCTACTACCGTGCCGTGGCAGTATTCGTCTAGACAGGTATTATCACAATTAACCTAGATAATAGTACATAAATATCTATAGACCGGCCTAGATTTAGTATCTATGTTAATATTCAATTTGCCTATAATACCTGCATGTATACCTTCTCAGATTCCTTATTCTGATTTAAAAGCACCACCTGCAACTTCTGCTTGTTCGTGGCTACAAAATCCTCTTATACATCCACCCATTCATCGAAATCAGCATCATAGCTTTGGACCGTAGGCTCTGCCTTATTCTTCTCTGCAAGGTCTTGAAAAAAAGAAATTGCTCGCTCAATGATGTTGACAGTTTCGCTGTTCGAGCTAGGTGGCGGAAGAATTGCCGCACGCTTCCCTTCCTGATACATGAATAAGAACTTTCACCCTAGCTCCCTCTCTTCTGATCTTTTTTCTGTCCTGGAAAAGTAGCTAGTCTGTTATAGCTGTATACATACATACATACATACTTATACATGTATATACATATATATATATATATATATATATATATATATATATATATATCTATATATATATATATCTATATATATCTATATATATATATATATATATATATATATATATATAGATATATATATATATATGCATAATATATATATGCAAATGAACGGAGCACGTGATTATGAAATTATAATTATGTGCATAATGTGCTTGCAAGGTTACAAATATATTTTATGATCACATGCATGAGAACCGGTTCTAGAACTACACTGTACACAAATACTTGGGGCATTTATAACTTCAACTTCAGTTGCCTGTGAATGTCATAATAAATATATATATATATACATATTCCAATTGCAAAGTATTATGAGAGAATTAAAAAGCAAAGATTAGTGTTGATATTATATTAATATTAAATGTATTAATACTAAAATATAAGACATAATAATTATAAAAAAATCAATATATCACACACAAAATAGTGAAATTACTTCTTCTCATCTATTACCATCTCCAGACATGTATCAAGTAAAGAAGGGCATGCAAAGCCCAATTCCACACTCTCAGTTCAAAAGGTGTCCACAATTAATTCATGGTTATAACATACCTAAATAATGTACACAAACGCATATACATAATACAATCATAGTATGCTTGAAAAACAAAAATACACATAATAATAATGATATCTGCAGTACAGTGCATTACAGTGTAGTCCACATAATTCAAATCCGCTTAATACAAATTTTCGCTTATTTCAAATATAGCTTTGGTTCCCTATATACCTGCAATACATAGAAATTGTAGGGAATTTCCTCTTAATTCAAAATTGATGTGAATAAACATGTTGAATAATCCAAAGCAGGAGACTTTAATAAGCATAGAGCTGTCATTTTACTAAATTTAGTCTTTCTAAATGATCACTTTCCTGCTACTCTTTACTCACTTTCCTGTTACTGATCTCTTTGAGGTACAGTATTATGATAATCTTCTCATATAGTAACATTTTCAGATAGTTTCTTTGCATTTGAAAC
>CAUJGJ010000211.1:2500-25000 GCA_963170055.1 Halisarca cf. caerulea | reverse complement strand
CCCACTATCTGGCTTATCAACATTTGAGCAGAATTGTATCTGCCACCCTTGAGTATCGATGAGAACTAAAATGCTACGTAGCAACTTGACATCAGACCATTCCAGTCTGTCTCGCATTTTTGCATCCAGCAGTTGCAAGTCAGTTAGAGCTTGCTCTTTGCAGCTTTGCATGACCATGTCGGTATAGTTCTTGAGAGGAATACCTTGATACTGCTTGCTGCCACTATCACCCTTAATCCTGCTCCAAACCAGTTGGACAGTTGGCCACTCCAGGGGATCCTGATCAGCAAGGGCTTTAAGTGATCTGATGGTTTGGAAAATGTGCTTGATGCCGAGTACAAGATCAAGCTTGTTGTCCTGTAAGGTAAGGCTAAGTAGAGAAGGGGGCTTGAGAATGTCCACGTAGAGTGCACACCCTAGAAGAACTTTGGTCTGACTCCACTTGCGAACATATCCCATCAATCGTGCCTTATCCTCACTTTTGGTTGCCTTATCCTGTGCGAGAGTTGAAAGGTGGTTGAGATAAGCACCATACCTGTCAATGACCCGCTGGAGAGCCTGACGTTTATATATGATCCATCGACTACCTTATGCTCTAACAGGTAAGTTTCCCCCTTGTGGAAAATCATAGGTTTCCCTGAGATCATTTACAATATCAACCAGCTCGCGAGACTTCTTGGCAGATTTTTCATACAAATAATACAGCTTAACTAGCATTTCGAGGATTTCTTTGAATAGTTTGCTTGACAAAGTGTCCCGGCAAGCAAGCTCTAAGCGATGAGCATAACACCATGCCCAAAATAACCAAGGTAGAGCTCTTTGCATGATACCCTTCATCCCATTTTCTTCTGATATATTTACCGATGCTCCATCTGTACCACCTCCAACCAGAACTGGCTTTCCTTTCACTTCAAGCACTTTAGACTGATCCAGGATGTCGTCAATTCCGAGTCTTTTTAGGGCAACACCAAGACACTGGATTAATCCAGCTGCATCAGCTCTGGTTGGCACCTCAACGGAAAGGTAGTGTGAGCATGATTGAATCTCTTCACAGAAGTCGTCCTTCTTGCAGAACATTATCACAACCAGTTCATCCTCAATCCTACCAGCATCAACTGATCCATCCATGAGAAAACTGTAGAAACTAACTGATGACAAATCATCCATGAAATCCTGACGCTGAGCTTCAGCAATGTAGAATGTGAATTGTTTGGCAGAATCTTTTGTCTTGTATGTGGAACCCAAGTCAACACCGTGACGAACTTCAAGCTCATGAAGGGCAGGATACTTTCTGAATGCTATGTTCTCTTTGGCCATGGCATAGCAAATGTCAAATTTCTTCTTCATTTGATCTTTTACTGTTTGATCCATCTTGAGAAGGCTGCGGGCAATTGTAGAGTAGGTGGTTATGCTCAACTGTTTACCTTTAGCCTGGTCCACACGTAAACGATTCATGGCCATTGTGTGCTGATCACTCTTGGCATGATCAACTATGTTACTGGTTCTGTGATTAGTAGAGCCAACAATCCAGACGTTGGAAAAATTCTTCGAACTGCGGATAACTGATTGAAACCTTGTACAAATGGCACAGGTTAATGTACTCACTAGGGATGGATCATTCTCGTCTGTAGTGCATCGAAGCCATGATAATGACTGGTAATCCTTCTCATACAATGTTTGCCACTGTTTAAAAGTACTAACAGAAACTCTTCGCTTTTTCTTCGTAGCAGCGTCGTCAATGGAATCAGTTGAATTAGATCTAGACAGAACGTGCGAATTGTGAGCCGCCATCTGCACACCTTCGCTAAACAATATTCATTGTGCTGGTTCAGCTGATGTAATCAATAATAATAATATTCTTAATGAATATCATTAGAGGTCAGGCGGTCCCAGTGTCAGCTTAACTTCAGGAATGGTTGGTCCTTGATACATTTTGCTCGGAAAATGACCGATGGCCGACCGTTATAATCCTCTCTGCCTAGATCCCGATTGTTCGAACAAAACACTAGCTAAAATTGTCAAGGTGTTAGCAGGCTCAGTTTACTTTCTGACTTTGTACTAATGATTTATTTCGCACACAAACCAGTGCCACTGTCTTGAGTCTTAGTCATCAAGTGTGCTACTTTTGCCGCAGATATAACTATGAATAACAAGAATATATGCATAAGAACTCACCGATACTCGTTGGAAGCATTGAATCAAAGACCGAACTTTCCGCATGATAAATTGCCGACTATAGATCGATAGCTCACGTCTCGATAACATTGTAGGGCGCTTATATTCAAATGTACCATACAATTTTAATGCCCAATACTGATGACGCACACCTTACGTCATCCTAAAATGGTGGATTGGAACCGTCCTGCAAATATATTTGTTTTGGGGACATGTACGCGGGACTTTTTCTACACAACAAAAAGTATCCAACGCTTTAAAATACTTCTGACTACTTGTTTTTGCTAAGCGGGGATTATATAAGCAGGTTAGCCCAAGATGTTACCATTTTAATTGTCATTTTTAGCCATTTTCACCTGCTAAAAGTACATTTTTCGTTATAACTATTTCAGTTGGAGCTGTATGTTCCCCGCTCAGCATCTATATTGGAGCTGTATGTTCCCCACTCAGCATCTATATCTTAAACAAACTTCACTCTTTTGTCTCATGCCAGTTTTATCTCTTTGGGAGACCGTCTGCACGTCCCCAAATCGACGTTTATCGAAAAAAGTGCCCTATTATCAAAATCGTTTTTATACTTCTGCATATGACACATGGACCTATTTTGTAGTTTATTGTTTCGATAAATAACATTAAAATATTAAACAGGTGTAAAAATCGACATACATTGTTGCTTGAGTTGTAAAGTTTGATGTGTATATTACCACTTCCGAGCGGCGACCATTTTCTTCCCCAGTCAAAAAGCACTATAATGAGCCTGTGAATTCACTTGTTGACTAGAGCCACTGCTAAAAACTCCAAAAAGTTCAATGTGTCTAGAAACTACAAAGTGCTCAGGACCCTCTTCTCGGTAATGATGAGGAATTTGTAACTGTTGTGCAAAATCAAAAGTGTAGTGACCAAATGATGGTGAATTTTCTCCTGATTGTCGTATGGATACTACAGCCTGTCTTGCATTAGTAGTGTACACCTCCCTTTCATTGGCAGCATCTTCCATGTGGTCCTGCATGAAACCTCTTTGTTTGCAAAAGTTTTCATCTTCAAATGCACAAGTCATAACAGCATGATGCAAGACCTCACACATTCGATATACATCTGTTCTGGATGTTATGATCTTGAGATTTGACACAACACTCTTCCACAAAGTCACAAAGCTTGACCTTCTCAAAAAATGTACTGACATCCACTCACACTCTTCCATATACTCAGCATGAATGCCTACTTTCGTGAATGACGACGGCGAATATACAGGAGCATCCTCACCCTTCCCTCTTGGTGCTGCTGGTTGTGGTAAGCCATGTTGAGTGGATATAATCTTTAGATAGGTTACAGCAATTTTTATGGTTTCAAAGGAATGGGCATTTTTCGCAGGTTTGTATTTGCTTTTATGGGTTCAAACTGTGGGACATCCATTTTCTGAAGGGATAAACTTTGAGAGGGATTTTAAGGTATGTTCTGTAATATCATGAATAAAAAGAAAAGCAGACTTACAAAGAGATTTATCTCCATCAAAAGCATACCTAAACGTTGTGCATTCTCGATGTAGCAAAGCCCTCTGATGCCCATCCTTTACTTTCTTACCTCTGACCATACAAACATGCAACTTTCCAAACAAATATTGTCCCTTTCTTCTTTTGTTAACTCCCGAACAGAAAGTTGAAAGGATAATATTTCCTCTTGCGTAAACTTGTCTCTACAGCAGGCACAGCCATTCTCCATCCAGGAGGTAATAGCCTGAAGATCAATGTCTTCTTCATCTGTTGTTGCTGATTGTGTAGAAGACATGTATGCTTTACTTTGATAGTCAATATAGTGTAACTCATCAACCATTGAAATGATCCACAATTTCCGATTCTTCTGAACTGTGATCCCTATCAACTAGAACGCTTTCATTACACGATGAACTACTTTGAAGAGGATTCTTCTTGCTCTGATTACGTAAAGGTGCTGAATCTTCACCTTCTTCAGATGAAAATCCACTTGAAATGTTACTTTCAAGTGAGGAAAATGCAGAAGTGTCACAGTTTGAAGCATTTTCATCAAATAGCGCGTGTAAAACAGAGTTTACTGTCAAGACTCTCCTCTCCTTTGGTTGCGGTTTGCGTACAGCCATGATAACTGCTCACTAAATTCGGTAGTGAAGAGACTATTCTGAGCCATAACTTGAGAACCAATTGTCATATGGACACGAAACAATCACCATCTTGAAGCCCATGAAATGAGCTATCGAAATATGTATAAAATGTATATCCAAATTCAATGCTTTCTTTGACTGTTTGAATGCGAGGTACACTAGTGACGGTAATTGGAAGCCAAATCTGGAACCACATCATTCACCAGATTCAAGGTTAGAACACAAGTATGTAGAACTTAGTCTATCTAATAGTACATATTACATGCATTTGAAATTCACTGCAGCTGTACATAATAAACCAATTTGTCTACCACAGTGGCTAAAAGAAGACTTTTCACAGTATCTTCTAAGCTGGGAGGCAAGTGTTGAATGTAAGGCAGGTTTCAAACTTTCTGAAAACACAAAAATGCTCCTGAGTAGAGACTAGGGAGGGTCTAAAGTTTACAGGTACATAGCGTGTAATTTTAGAGTCTAATGTTCTCTTTTACTGTGGCTTAACACTGATTTTACTGTCAATAGTACTATCATTTCTGGAAATGGGACCAATGCTAATTTCTCTTCATGGTGTGAGGTATCTGCTAAGTGAACAAGCGATTCGAGTTTAAAAAACTCGTGGGCCGCCTACGGCCCTAGAAACTTGAATCGCTTGGAAATCGTTGTTATTGACTAAAGTAATACTTCGAAGAACTCTTCTGGTCGAAAAGACTCTTTGCTGATAAAATCAGGAGCAAACAAATGAACTTTACCGAAATGTAGCCGAAAGATTACGTACCGACTTCGCGTCCGCCATGTTGTTCCGGACGTTACACTTCCGGTGAAAGTAAAAACAATATAGAAACAAGTGATTCGAGTTTAAAAAACTCATGGGCCGCCTACAGCCCTGGAAACTCAAATCACTTGGAGATCATCCTCACAGAATTGAAAGATCCCTGAGTAATGCGTGGCTTTGTGTAGTGGTGTATAATTATAAACTCTGTGTGTGTGTGTGTGTATCAAGTTTTAGCATAAAATAATCCAGATAATATTATATTGGGATCATGATCTAGTCAGTTTTATTAATTATATATATATGACAGTGATAATTTCAATGTCATTTAATATGCATGCCATTCTGCACTACTATAGTATTAGTAGTCCCAGGATGCACCACGAGGAGGTGTGTCATCCCTATATACACTATCATACCATACAGAAATGTGAGCCAATGTCATCCTCTCAAATTCATCTTCCTGTGGTCTTGCAGCATATCTGTCAAATAGTCCAGGTTGAAAAAGATTTGTATCCATGTCATCCAGCTCAAGTAACTCGGACCGATTCTTGAGAATCCTTGTTCTCTTTTCGGGAGGAACAGTGTTGACAAAGACAACTTTACGCAACGAATCCTTTAGTAGTAAGTGGCACAACCGATAGGCTGCTTCTTGGCCACTTAGCAGCCTATGTGAAAGCATAGTGTTTCCCAATTTAGATAGTTGTTTTCGAAGTGAAGCATTGGGTCCAAGTGATTGGAGGGAATCACTGATAGCCTTTTTCACCTCTTCGCTCTCACCTTTGCACATGTACGAGCATATGTAAGATGCTGTCCCATAAACCGATCCAATCAACTGTATATCCATGTTGGCCTGCCATGCTAAAAGAAGTGGAGCATTGTACGGGTTGACATTTTCTTCACCATCGGTTCTCCTGAGAATATAGAATTGAGACTTGTTACCTACATCTTCATTATTCTTGAGACGAGTAGTAGACGATAGAGGTTGTGGAAAGTCAAAACGACATTCTTTTGTTTTTTTTTTCTTTTGTCCTTCTTGATGCAAGTAGACGTATGATTATGTTTCTGAACTCGAAGAACTACAGATCGCAAGCTGTCTTCGCCACATCCTTCTTCTGGAATTCTGGCAGAAATGTAACAATCGATAAAGTCAGGAGCTACTGTTCTTCCCTCTACCATATCAAGATTAGGGGCATCTTTCACCCACTACAAAGAATGAAAGTGTGGTGATCCTCGAAGTTGAAATTTTACTCTCCAAAAGAAATCCGTTACCTCTCCAATTGGCCTTCCAGATCCCTTTATAATTCCTTTTACTAGGCATTGGAAGCGGTGTTGAAAATGGCGTGCTGTGACAACAGGATTGCTTGTCATGAGTGTTCTTCTTTCTTCATTAGATAACTCGTCCACTTGTTCATTGGAGATATTCCTTCCACTGCAACTTGCTAAAACCACCATCAAATCTTTCCAATGGTGATCATCTGCATTAAATGTAATAAAGAAAGTGGGTGGACCAAGTGTACGTAGCATTGCAAACAGTTGTATCCTTGCTGATTGCCAATATGCTGCAGTTCCTCTATTATCTCGCATGAAGCTGTAACAGTTTTCACGAACATCGGGATTTTCCCCTACTCCAGTGCTACGCAGATCTCCTGTAGTCAATGTTTTCTTTTGTTTGTTCTTCCTTCCGGATGTTGGATTTCGAAGGCGGAGAGCAATTGATATACTACTTTGTAATTTTATTGCTTCCACAATGTCACACGCCCAGAATATATATGATGGGTGTTTGGCCCAGCGTGAATCTTTACTCATTATTCTTGATTGAAAATAGTCCAAAGGTGTAATTGAAATTTGTCGATGAGTACCAAATCCGTTGTTTCCATCAGGATGAAGTGTTGGAAAAGCCAAAGCCTCAAGTTGTTGCTCATTGAAAATGCTCAGGGGAGCACTAGTGATCTTCTCAAGTTGATGCACTGGAAAATTACCTTCTCGTAAATAGTTGCTTACTGGTATGTCTGGCATCAGGAAATCACTACGGACAACACCTGATTCTTCCATTGCCTCTTCCTCGTTTTCAGTTTCCACAAAGTTTTCCTGGCAATGCTCTGTGATTTCCACATTCTTGTAAGCAGAGTTGTTTTCTTTCAACCATTGCAATGCATTCATGACAATAGTATAGCGACACCGATAATAAAATGACTTGGATTCTTTCGATGCAGTGGGTGGCTTTATGTACACAATGTCGCTACCAGTCGCTGGTCATGGAAGTTGATTTAAGACTTTTCCTTCAGTCTATCCTCTTCTTTCCCCTTTAGTTTCAAAGAATTTGTTTCACAGCATGACCTGTAATACCTGTAGGCTGCATCTGTAAGAACAATTAAGATTAAATGCAATAAATATGCAGAAAGACGTGGGCAAATTTCAAATATTCTAAGTTAACTATTAATTTTTTTTCATACTTCTTATATGCTCAGAAGAGAATTCAGGGTTCAAGGCTTTCACTTCCTTGAGTAATGCAGCAAGAACTTGCTGATTGTCCTTACTTCGGAAAGTTACACTTATGATTAAGTAGATAAAATATATATAATATCATATAAATGTAAGAAAATTAACAATTATTATACAAAATACTGCAGATTCTGAGACAGCAATTGTGAAGATGTACTGCATGTACTAACCCACGAGCTATTTTCCAACCACTGCAGTGTTCACTGTCTTTGAGTATTCTATAAATTCTTCTTGTTTCTCTCTAAATATATATATATACATATAGCATTATGTGATAAGTAATATATAATTATTGTAAAATAAAATTTCTCACCCTGACATTTAGTGGGACATTTGTTGATTTCTTCTTAGACTGAGTTTTCACTGAAGTGCCACGAATATCATCCATCTTTTCCTCCAAATCACTAATTCGTGTTAGTGTACTCTTTACAAGCTTGACCAAATTCTTGTTGGTTTTGTGCACCATCTTTAGCTCCTGACTCATTAAAGAGGCTAAATACATGCATGTATGATAAACTACATATTATGCATAAATGGTATATATATATAGACCACACCGTATACAAATAAGTACATGCACAATCATGCAGTGGGCAAATTTTATTTGGCTATAGATCCCTTTTTGGATAAGAAGATGAGGCCTGACAATGTATACCGGTATATAGAACGACAGATCAGCACAAATGACAACAAACATGAAGCATTCAAGTTAACCGGAAGACACAACAGCCCACTGGCAGTAAGTGATGGTCCGACAGTATCTGTTGCAGAAGTTGATAGTGATGTACCAATACACTGCAGTGATAACAACTGCCAGTGCATGGATTGCAGCACAAAGAGTATATTGAGTAGATGCAAATTGGATGAGGATAAAAAGGATGTCACTGAATACAATGATTTAGATTTGGGGCATGCTCTGGCAATGGAAAATCTTGTGAAAAAGTATGAAAAGCAAATTTTAGCATTGCAGAAAACCAATGAGGTTTTACAAATGGAACTATGCAAGTATGAAAATGAACTACAACAAATATTAGACAAAGATCAGTATGAGATAGAAACACCACATATCACATCACATGATGACTTGTTCCAATATTGTCAGGACAAATCACCCCACAAAAATGAGAAATTCAATATGAGTCCACATCCACTGACAAAAACAAAGCAAGGAAAGTCATACAATGCCACAGTCCGAAAATTATACTACAAGCTATTAACATCAGGCATACCTCCTGGCAAAGTAGAATCAACCGTAAAGAATGTTGTAGAACACTTGGCACCTATTAGTGATCCATCTAAACTGAATCTCCCCAAGGCATCCACTGCAAATTATATGCGGAGAGAAGAAATGAAAACACTATGTGATATTCACAAAGCATCAGCATTATGCAATAGTCAAATGATACATTTGAATACAGATGGGACCACACTGTCTCAGCGTAAAATAGCAGCAGCATCTGCAAATGGACTGGTTCTTGCAGTTAATGAAGTCAGCAGTGGCGCAGCTGAGGACATAGCCAAGAATATTTCCAAAGAGCTGCAAAGATTGCGAAAAGTAGCGAATGATTTAGGAATGAAAAAAGCTAACTCTATAAATTGGTCAATTGTTGGGGCTTTGACATCTGATTCTGCCGCTACACAAAAGAAGTTCAACAGGATAGCACAAGAGCTCAAGGAAGAAGATACAATAGAATTTGGAGATACATCAACTAAAGAGGGAGCAGATATTGTTAGCACATTCTGTGCTATGCATCTTGGTATAAATCTGCGCCACGCATTCATGCAGGGCAGCGATAATGTTGAGACCAACAGTGGATGCAGACAACGTTTTGAGACAGACATTACTGTACATGAATTTTGTAAGTTGTTTGGAAGCAAGGGAGCAAATGAATGTGGCCATGGGGTGACAACTTTCCCAGACTTTCTAGAAGTGCAAGCCAATCTTGAAACTGAGGCAAGCCGGAAAGACTACTATGAGCTATGTAAAAAGATACATCTTGCAAGGCAGGTTGGAAGCAGGTACTTTGTTACTGCACACAATGCTGCCAAAATCCTTTTCTTACAAGAGGCAGCCTTGAGCTTTTTGGAAGTTTTTAGGAAAAACAAATTAGAGAACGAAGTATATGTTAAACTTCGTAGTCCGTCAGTAATTGCAGGCTTAAAGGCAGACGGATTGATGTTCCTTCACATATATGCAGACCTCACTTGTTTAGCAAAGTCCAGGGAATTGAACAAAAGTGTTAAAGACATGAGTATACACTACTTAGAACTGGATGGATTTCTAGAGAATATTGAAGAAAATCCTTGTGTAGTTTTTGATGAATGTGTGCAAGTGTTTGGGTCTGAGCCTGCGTTGTATGATGATGGAAAACTGAACCACCGGCACAAACCAGAGAACATTGCTGTATACTCACATCTGTTACAAAAAGATTCAGATGTCCTCTTTGAAATGACATTGGAAAAAATTTCAAGGGGTACCAGGTCAATGCGGGACAAATTGAAAAGCTATGCTAAAGACCAACTGCCAGGAGGTAAATACTGGGACCCACCACCTAATGTTGCCAAAATACTTGAGGAAATTGAGCCGAGCAATGATGTGTGTGAGTCCATCCTTGGGCTTAATGACTGGCTTCAAACTTCCATGCCAAGCGCTAGCCAACTAACCAAGCGAAACATTATCGAAGCGAAAAAAAACAAAACAGTTGAATGGCTTGATACAATTCCAGCAGAAAAGCAAAACACTGCAATTAAAATGGCTGCTTCTCAAAGGAATGAAGTGAGGCGGTTAGACAAGCAAGAAGCTTTGAAGAGAAATGAATTACGTCAAAGCATCATGAAGAAGGATATAGAGAAACAGAACCTGAAACAAAGAAAAGCAGAAGATATGAAAGATATACTTGTGATCAATAACATACAACAAATGGACAAAATTATCAAATCTATTGAAAGTGATGTCATGCTTAATCAGAAGCAAAGAAACGGGAAGATAAAAGAGGTGCTAAAAGCACAGCTCAAACTAAGAAAGATTCTCTACCAACAGAACCTTCAAATGTTTTTCACAAAGAAAGGGAAACCAGTACCTGTAAATGAGTTACTTCAAACTTTTAAAGACATCATGGACAAGAATCCTGTGGATTCCGAACATGGCGGCATGAAAAGTAGCTCACTAGTAGGAAGAAGTATAAGCCACAAGTTTTTTAGGGGCTGCCGCAGGCAGCCCCTATATTGTTTTCATTTGGACTTCCGGTGTGTAACGCTCATCCGATATATATATATATATATATATATAATATAGATTTGAAGAAAAGTCTTATAATAGAGAATTTATATAATAGTAATAGAGAAGCATGAATTTATACAGGAATGAGTTATAGGAATTGTTTTGAAAACAATCGTCCAGTTACAATAAACAGTATGTTCAATGAATGTTCAGCTGTGCACTTACACTCCAATGTTTTGCAAGTGATTCGAGTGCATGGGGCGGCAGCCCCCACGAGTTTTTAACTCGAATTACTTGTTTGTGAAAGAAAAGCAAGAATACAAAGATCTTAGTGGAAATCACTAGCCAAAGGAGATTATTTACACCAAACGTTTCGGCAGCCAACTGCTACCTTCATCAGTGGTATGATACAAGAGACAGTGCCTGAGCTTAAATAGTGGTGTATGACAGTTGTTGATGCGAGGTAATGAATAATATTAACTGTGGGTGATGAATAGAGTTAATAGAGATTGTGAGTGATGGTGAAAATATAGGTTTACATCAAGGTCTTGTATACTGTGGGGAGTGTTCCTAGTTCTCTGTTCAGGGATGAGGGTTCCTTCTGGATCATCCAGGATTCCACTAAGCATCTCTTGGATGTGTGTGTACAATTGTCCAATACTTCTGTGCGGGTCCAATCTATTGTGTGTCCTGTTCTTTCTGAGTGTTCGGCTAAGGCTGATGTGGCTATTTTTTTGTCCCTAACTGAACGCTGGTGCTCCTTAACTCTTTGTCCTAGGGTCCTACCAGTCTGTCCTATGTAAACTCTGGGGCAGCTACTACAAGGGATTTTATACACAACACCTGCTTTGTCCTGTAGTGGGGTGGGATCTTTTGGGTGTACTAACATCTGCCTTAGGGTATTGTTTGGCCTAAAGGTTGTCTTAATATCTAGTGGGGCAAGGATACGTCTAATGGCCTCTGAGGTGCCTTTGACATATGGGATTGAAACATAGGTGGAATTAGTAGTTGTAGACTGTGAGGGGACATCTGAGGTCGGCCTAAGCTGGGAGAATCGGATGATCATTTTTCTGGGATAGCCATTTAAATCTAGGGCATTGTCTACTTTCTGCTGTTCTTCCAATTTCAAACTGGCATTGGAGGGTATGGTCTGGGCTCTATGGTGGAGGGTTCTGACAACAGCTGCCTTACAGCTGCCCAACACCCAAAAGATCCCACCCCACTACAGGACAAAGCAGGTGTTGTGTATAAAATCCCTTGTAGTAGCTGCCCCAGAGTTTACATAGGACAGACTGGTAGGACCCTAGGACAAAGAGTTAAGGAGCACCAGCGTTCAGTTAGGGACAAGAAGATAGCCACATCAGCCTTAGCCGAACACTCAGAAAGAACAGGACACACAATAGATTGGACCCGCACAGAAGTATTGGACAATTGTACACACACATCCAAGAGATGCTTAGTGGAATCCTGGATGATCCAGAAGGAACCCTCATCCCTGAACAGAGAACTAGGAACACTCCCCACAGTATACAAGACCTTGATGTAAACCTATATTTTCACCATCACTCACAATCTCTATTAACTCTATTCATCACCCACAGTTAATATTATTCATTACCTCGCATCAACAACTGTCATACACCACTATTTAAGCTCAGGCACTGTCTCTTGTATCATACCACTGATGAAGGTAGCAGTTGGCTGCCGAAACGTTTGGTGTAAATAATCTCCTTTGGCTAGTGATTTCCGCTAAGATCTTTGACTACAATGCTACCTAGCCGTTCAAGCCTTTTCTCAAAAGCAAGAATACATCTGGTTTACAGGAAGAGTATTAGATTTTGATGCGTCAAATGGAAAATACACTGTTCAGTATGAAAATGAGGAAGAGCCATGTCATTTTGCGTTAGAAGTGGACTGGGCTCTAGGAGATTTGAAACTGAATCCAACAGTGATCCAACAGTAATTGCAGTATTCAGAGCTCAGCACCTGATATCTGTCATTGAACATTAGCATTGCATGGAGTTTATGATTCAACTCCCCAAGTTTGTACATCTGTGCCTCCCCTGCCATATCACTGTTCTGCCACTGGCAGGAGGCTGACTCAGTTACCACAGGTCAACTAGTTACTTCTATGATATAAATGATTAGTATGAAAAAAAAACTATTTACATAAATCATGCAGACTATCTTCACTAACCTCTGTTGTGTTTTAACAGTTTATTATAAATTTCTGTCCTTCTTGCCACCATTTTCCTGTCCCTTGTTCGCACTCCAGTCACGTGATTAAAGTAGATCTGCAATGATCCTAAATACCATAGACAAGTTGCTATCATTTTAGCATATTATTCAGTCCTCATATATGCATGTCGTGACTGCCTTTGTTTAAATGTGTATTCGCTATTTCTATGTTATAATACCTAAAAATTGTATGCTTAAAATCAGTACATACGGTCCCGCCGAAAGTCACTGTCAACCAGGTGGTTTTAGGAGAGTAATCTTTCCACTTCTTGTCCTGTGTCAAGGTAAGACATAGCAGGCTATGATGCAGCGTGAGGGTTTGTTAAGTGTCAAGTTTGACTGAGGAGTAAGGCTCCGCGCGAGTCGTGCTAGAGAGTCTTGTCGGATATTTGCTGGGTTACTTTGCTAACAGTGTCCTTTGAAATCTTCTCTCTGTGGCACATTGTAGATTAACATAGTGGTATTCAACACACAAACTTTTGGAATGATTCGTTCTACTTCGACCTTCGTAAGTGTGGTCTTCCTTCTCGCGCGTCCTCAAAAAGGTGAATTTTTGTGTATAACTGGGCGACATAACGATCAATTGATAAACGAAAAGCGGCATTATATTCTTTTATTTAGATTCTATCTGCCTACCAAATTTCGAGAGATTCCAAAAGTGTCCATTATTAGGGGCTGCCGCAGGCAGCCCCTATATTGTTTTCGTTTGGACTTCCGGTGTGTAACGCTCGTCCGATATATATATATATATATATATATATAATATAGATTTGAAGAAAAGTCTTATAATAGAGAATTTATATAATAGTAATAGAGAAGTATGAATTTATACAGGAATGAGTTACAGGAATTGTTTTGAAAACAATTGCCAAATATGGCAATTGTTTTCAAAACAATTGTCCAGTTACAATAAACAGTATGTTCAATGAATGTTCAGCTGTGCACTTACACTCCAATGCTTTGCAAGTAATTCGAGCGTGTGGGGCGGCAGCCCCCACGAGTTTTTAACTCAAATTACTTGTTTTCATTGCGACCCCTACCTATATACTGTTACATTTCATTTTATGCAAACGTACATGCATAATAATATATTATTACAAGTAGAATAAGTGCACATGCATACACTCACTGCCAGTTACAGCCTT
This sequence comes from Halisarca cf. caerulea, assembly GCA_963170055.1. Classification (NCBI taxonomy): domain Eukaryota; kingdom Metazoa; phylum Porifera; class Demospongiae; order Chondrillida; family Halisarcidae; genus Halisarca; species Halisarca cf. caerulea. Next base: position 10,817 of record CAUJGJ010000211.1, on the reverse strand, counting down.
CCTCTCGGATGATATGGATGAGTTTGAAGGCATGCTGGTTGAAGAAGAATTCACACTATTAGTGGAAGTGTTGACACTAGATGCAGCATTCTTTTCCTTTAAACTTCCATTTGTCTGAAGAGACTCTTCATGATCGATTCTTTCTGCAACATAAAATACTATAAGTGTCAACGCACGCACGCACACACACACACACACACACACACACACACACACACACACACACACACACATGCACACACACACACACATGTACACACACACACACACACACACACACACACACACACACACACACACACACACATGCACACACACACACACACACACATACACACCACAAACCACCACCATCACTAGCATTGCCATGCACCATGGCCACGTGCAGATAACGTACACAGGCATTGCCAAACACACATGCTACTAAAACGTATTCATAAGAACACATGCATACACTAGCTCACTGCTAGTTTTTTTCTTAGATCTGGAAGATTTAAGAGGCATGCTTGTCAAAGGAGTATGTGAACTACTAGCAGAGTTGTTAACTTCATCGATATCATGAGCACTTCTTGCAATTGCTTGTGAACTTTCACTTATCTGTTGGCTTAATCCTTGAATTGGCATAATATCTTCAAGACTGCTTCTCCCTGTAGTAATAAAATATAACTTAATCAGTCAGACTAAATACAAACACACACACACACACACACACACACACACACACATACACACATAAATTTATAAAACATCGTGTGCAAGTACATATACATATATATGTAGCACTCGACTACCAACTTGGCAGTCACTGACTATGCAAGAACGTCAGAACACACTGTGACCGCAAATATTACTCTGCTCAACGACCTGGCAAGTGCCATTAAACGAAATATCTCAGACATTGCGTCCATCTATAGATATAATGATGGTGTAATACCTCATTGTGACATGTGAATACATCACTTTATATACAGTTGAACCTCACTATAATGAACCCTGGATACAATGAACTCCCTGATATAACAAAGTTAACATAAACCTTAGAATGTACACCTATTTACTCTATGTAAATGAACCCTGATATAGTGAACCTTTTCAGTGGTCCCGAGGGGGTTCATTATACTGAGGTTTGACGTTAATTAGACACACACACACACACACACACACACACACACACACACACATATATATATATATACATATATTTATTATATATAATAATACAGGGTAATAAATATTCAGTATGCAAAAACATGTGCACATGCATTGTATACTCACTACTAGCTGCAGTTTTCTTCTTAGATGGTGTAGATGAGTTTAAAGGTATGCTCGTTGAAGTAGAGAACACACAACTAGCTGTGTTGACATTAGATGCCACATAATTTTCCTTTGAGCTTCCATTTGTCTTAGTGCTTGACCATTGTAGTGGAATAGATTCCTCAGCAATGCTATTCTCAGAATCTGCAACAATAAGTATCCTGAATATTGTGAATGTGTACACATGCAGTTTAAAAGTATGCTTAGTCTAATATGCACATGTACGTGTTACATGTGTATGCATGCATGTATACGCACTTATTGCACACGTGCACACAAACAAACACACACACACACACACACACACATACACACATAAATGTACACACAAGCACACATACACATACACATACATACAAACACCCACGCACCCACAGCCACACACATACACACACATACACACCCACACACACATACACACACAAACACACATATACACACACACATACATACACACACACACACGTGTATGTGTACACATGCATGTATATGCACTTATTGCACACGTGCACACACGCACACACACACACACACAAACACACATATACACACACACATACATACACACACACACACATGTGTATGTGTATACATGCATATATATGCACTTATTGCACACATGCACACACGCACACACACACACACACACACACACACACACACACACACACACACACACACACAACACCCACACATCCACACCCACACCCACACATACACACACACACATACACATACACGTGCACACATACACACACACACACACACACACACACACACACACACACACACACACACACACACACACATGCACACACATACCACACACACTATAAAAAAGTAATTCTGAATCACCTTCTCGCTCTCCATTCTGATCAGAATTGCTCAAGTCACTAGTTTGTAAGATATATTGGCGCTTTCTTGCTCTTTCCTCGCGTGCTATTGTGCCAGATCTCCTTTTCACAATTTCCTCATACTGCCTCCACGAAATCGGTCCAATAGTTTCTGCCTCTGAACTCGAACCGTCGTAGTAGTCATTATCGACGTTGTTACTTTTGCTCATCACTTCAAGTTCTCTGACATCAATCGTGCAGCTGTATATTAGTAGAGAATTGCTCCGCTGTCCTGCAGCGGAATAATTCTCTGAACTCAGCTGGTCGATCAGTTTAGTCAAGTTTTGGCATATTTCACGCCGTACGTTGCCGTACTAGATCATCGCTCTGCTCTACAATGGATTGCGAACCGCGTTCGAAGATCCCAAAGGTTGAATTTTGCCACCATTGTAGCAAAATATTGGCTATTAAAACTTACAAAAGGCACAGGAGACTGTATTACAACGAAGAAAATAAAGTCTGGGTGACTACAGTGGCAGATGGTGCATCCGACGTCAAGTCCAAGTCAGGTGCATGCACGTATATTATTCAAACTATAATTTCTGCCTTGGCCATTTTGGCAATCACCATGCATGCAAGCTAAGTGATACAGGTAACTAACTGTGTCCGAGGCTTTTCTTTTTTTTAGTAATGATAATTATTTCTTGATTTGAATATAATAATTATAATATTATTATAGGAAAAAGGTGATGAGTAAATATGGTGATCAAAACACAATCTAGACTGATTGTGTGTGTCTGTGCCTGTGCCTGTGCCTGTGCATGTGCACGTGTGTGTGTGTGTGTGTGTGTGTGTGTGTGTGTGTGTGTGTGTGTGTGTGCATGCTTGAGTATACCAGTATGCAAGTGCATACATGTGTGTATGCATGCAGCACATGTGTGTGTTATTCCTGCGTGGTTAGAAATTATTATTAATGATAATCATCTATTGAACATATAGATTATTAAATTTGTTCTAATGCGACTTTGTAGAGGTCACGGAGATTCCTCCTGAGTTACCTGTGGATACAGGCACAACCATAGATGACATCTACGAGTCTACTGAGGTGCCTTCAGGTACTTGCAGTTCTGACTGCAGTCTTGATGATTCAATGCCTGATGGTAACAGAGACATTGAGATGGATGACAGTGCAGCATACAGTGATTTAGAATCTCCTTCAAGTGAGTTTTAATAATATTTGGGAACAATTCTCGAGTTGGATAGGGATGACACTGTGCTTAAATTTATTGCTTATCAGATGCATATAATGCATATGATAATAACATATTATATATATATACCGGCAGTAAAACCTGTCTATAACGACCACTCAAGGGACCAAGTAATTGTCCTCTCTGTAGACAAGTGGTCCTTGTATGGAGGTGATTTAGTACAACTGAAGTGGACAATGAGCCAGCCCACCATGGTGTCTATAGACAGCTAGGTGGTCTTTATATATGTGGTCTTTAAAACAGGTTTTACTATATTATTATTATTATTATTATTATTATTAATATACACCATACCCTCATGGGTACTAGGACACACAAAGGTCCTGAGCAGCACATCATAGGTACCGTATAATGAAATAAATTAAATGCGGAAAATGAAAAGTTACACCTAACAAAACCTAGCAGCCCATATAGCCTAAAGGTTGAAATACATGCAATTAATGATGTGATAGTTGAAACCTGTACCTTTGTCTTCTAATTGAAGTCCTCATTGACATTAATTATCATGCAACTTCAGGACGCTCTGAGCTAGGCTCCCTCACGCTGACACACCGTGCACCTTCCAATAACATACATCTTCCACTTGTATATCTTGGCTTGTATCTTAATTTATTTTAATTCATCTACTAGTGGCTTCTTGTTGCCAACTTAATAAGACTATACATTATTATATATAATATGTGAACTTTAATTATTAAATTAATTTAAAACCCAATGTATCTTTCTTCAAGCCTGCATGCCTGCAATAGTTATAAAAAACTTGATATTATGTTGTTATAATTAATGTTACTATAATGCCATGATGCACATTTTTTTCCTATTTTGTGTAGTCTCAGATTTTGAAGGAGTTGAGGAGATATGGGAAGATCTAAATGACACTGAATCCGAATTTCTTGATGACCACATGCAGCCATTAGTAACAGAAACCATTACCCCACCTCCTCTTCCTCTCAATGATTCCCAAGATAATTCCATTCATCAACAATCAATTGTATCATGGCTTACGGGATTCCTTTTGTTGTTGCAAGCTAAGTATGCCATTTCAGATACAGTTATTGATGCTCTAACTAAATTCCTATGTGTTTTTCTGAAGGTAATAGGAAATTTTCCACCTTTGTATCATCACTAGCACTGGCTGTCCCTTCTTCCATTTACAGTCTCAGGAAACACCATTGTCACTCTCAGATAATGAAATTTGTTGTGTGTCCAAAATGCCACAAGCTATACCGCTTTGATGAATGTGTGATTTTGTCAAGGGGCCAAGAAACTAGTAAAACCTGTGATTTTGTTCGTTTTCCAAACCACCCACAAGTGAAGCAGAGATCTCCTTGTGGTGCCACACTCCTAAAGACTGTATTTCTCTCTTCTGGTGGAAGGCTTATGTATCCTCTAAAAACATATCCATACAAGTCCTTATCATCTTCACTCCAAGAGTTCTTACTGCGTCCAGAATTTGTGAAATCATGTCATCATTGGAAGTCTAGAACTACACAGACAGGATTCAGAGCAGATGTTTATGATGGAAACATTTGGCGTGATTTCCAAGTTGTGAATGATAAACCTTTTTTATCGAGTATTGATGCCCTCAGTTTGGGTCTTATGTTATATGTGGATTGGTTTCAACCATACAAGCATTCTTCATACTCAGTTGGAGCCATCTATTTAACAATTATGAACCTACCCAGATCTATTCGCTTTAAGTGTGAAAATGTTATTCTTATTGGTATAATACCTGGTCCCTCTGAGCCAAAGCATAACATTAATTCTTATATAGAACCCCTAGTTGAGGAGCTAATCGAGTTTTGGGAAGGAATTCCACTGAATGTTCATTCAAATGCAACCACAGAATCATCCATCATTAATGTCAGGTGTGCTCTTCTCTCTGTAGCATGCGACTTACCTGCAGGTAGGAAGTTGTGTGGATTTTTGGCACACTCTGCTAAACTTGGGTGCTCCAAATGTCTTAAGGAGTTTCATGGAGTACCTGGCTCTATGGACTATAGCGGATTTGATAGATCTGCATGGAGGTCTCGAAATAACAATGATCACAGGGAACAAATACAGCGAGTTTGTCAGGGAAGGACAAAGACGGAGCAAAGTGCACTGGAGTCACAATTCGGATGTCGTTTTTCGTCATTACTGAAGCTATCATATTTTGATGCACCACGCATGTTAGTTGTGGACCCTATGCATAACTTGTTTTTGGGGACAGCAAAGCACATGTTGCAGTATTGGTTACAAAATGAGATTATCCCTAGGAGCAAACATTCTCATATTCAGAATTATGTTGATAGTATTGCTGTACCATCTGGTGTAGGACGTATACCACATAAGATCGCTTCCAGTTTCTCTGGATTCACTGCTGATCAGTTCAAGAACTGGGTCATACTTTTCTCAATTCCATCATTATATGGTATTCTTCCTCCAGATCACTTTGAATGTTGGCGTCATTTTGTACTGGCTTGTCGCATTCTTTGCAAGCAGCAGCTTTGCCAGACAGATATCATTATTTTGGACGCTTTACTCATTCAGTTCTGTCAGCGTGTACAAGCACTTTATGGACATGCATTTGTCACTCCCAATATGCACATGCATGGACACCTTAAAGAGGTGATAGAAGACTACGGTCTAGTTTTTGGCTTCTGGCTTTTCTCATACGAGCGATACAATGGAATCCTTGGTAATCAGTCACATAACAATAGAGACATTGAATACTGAACCGATTTGTAAGAGACAATTTGGTATATGCTTTTGAATTTCCCCATGAGTTTCAAGAGGACTTTAGGAATGTATGTTGTACAGAGGAATTTGCTGTTGGATCACTGCATGATACAGCCATGCCCGTAGAATTTCCTTCCATTTCAGTAGAAACTCCTTCACACTCGAGGAGATGTATTCTGGATCATGATGATATGGCTTGTGTGCTGAACATATATGAAAAACTGAAGCATGTACGTGGTACTGAACAAAGTGTAACTGTCAATGCAATTCATGTTCGATACACTACAATCACTTACCAAGGTTTTAAGTACAATTCAAGTAAATCGAGACAGCAATCACAACAATTCATTGCCTTGGCTGAGTGGGATCCAGAACTCTTTGGCCCTCCACCAACACCTATACCAGACCAGCTCCATCCTGATGCCAAGTTTCGCCCAGTCAGAGTCAAGCATTATATAAAGGTATATTTCAATGTGGGCGAGAAAGCACATGATTACCTTTTGCTGGCTGTTGTGTCTTGGCTTTTGCCACATCCCCTAAAGAATATCTTGGGAAAACCAGCTGAAGTTTGGCACCATAGCCAGTACGAGAGTGGTGGTGTGTCATCATTTTTGCCTTTACAGTACTTGAAAAGTCGCTGCACACACAGTACGACCACAGTAAGAAGTGAAACTCTTATGGTTGTGGTCCCCTTAGTAGAGTAATTTCGCAGTATACATCTATAACAGCCTTATTAAGCTATAGATATAGTATAGTCTATATATAATGTATAGCTTATTGTATATACATATACATTACATTCATTATTTAATTTATATAATATGACATTGTATATATAATATATATTAGGCTGTTCGTCTTTCCTATATTGACTATATTATTAATAATTATAATTGTCTAAAGCTCATATATATCTCCCTTTTTCCTTGAATGTCAATTGATTAATACTAGACTAAGTGTTCAGTCTCATAAGGGTTCTTATATTGGTTTATGTAATGCTTATACAAGCTATAGTGCTGCATGATATTATATAATATATGTATGCATGTTGATACTTGATGATTCCATTTTGTACATGTTAATTAGCATGTCATGATTACTATAGCCATGGATTGCATGCATTACAGAACATGATATGCATAATATCATAGTATATTATTGGTTTATCCTGATCACACTATAATAATAATGTTCATTGTTGACATGATATGTATTAATTAAATACACACATTATTATAATAATGTTAGAAATAAGTTATAATTAAACACGAAATGACATGAAAATACACGAGATAACCAATACAATTAAAGTAACTGTTATAATTATGAAGGTACAATCAGATGAAGTCCAGCTCCGGCCATCATGCATGTATGCTGATCCCACTTGGTGGCACTCAATATTGTGAATGACATGTACCCATCTCATCACTGTTGACCACGGTTTATTCCATAATAATTATGAGTTTGCCAATTTTTGTGCAAATCGTGATAGGACCACTTAATTTGACTTTCGAGTTCCTCCCCATTTACTAAAAGATATAGCTATCGATTGAGACCACAAAGGGGAAAATGCATCATGAAGCATATGACTTGTCAGTTTGCAGTGTGTATTATATACATAACAAATTTAAACTCTTTCTTAATATCAATATTGTAGTAATATTGTATGGTCTCTCTCTTTCATCCCGATTACATAATTTATCAATTTTAGCAAACTTTAAGCCATTGCAATTGCAAGTTTCATTTAGCACGAACTTATATAATATTATATATAATCCTGATCAGTTATTATATTAACATAGGTGTAGGAACCATGGGGGCTGGAGGGGCTATAGTCCCCCTTCCAATATTTTTAAATCTAGTCAATGTTTGCCTGATCATAATATATTGATCAAGTTCTTATACTGCACATGAACAAATCATTAGTATTACCAGTACAAATCATTCCTACGTCAATGAATTTAAGATAATAAGTTTTAGGTTAATTTTCTTCACAAGTACAAACACACACACCACATGCACACACACACACGCACACACACAGCATGCACACACACACTACATGCACATGCACACACACACACACACACACACACACACACACACACACACACACACACACACACACACACACATACACACACATACCAGGCTTCTATTTAGTGAGGGAGCGGGGGG
>CAUJGJ010000210.1:0-55000 GCA_963170055.1 Halisarca cf. caerulea | reverse complement strand
ACCCTAACCCTAACCCTAACCCTAACCCTAACCCTAACCCTAACCCTAACCCTAACCCTAACCCTAACCCTAACCCTAACCCTAACCCTAACCCTAACCCTAACCCTAACCCTAACCCTAACCCTAACCCTAACCCTAACCCTAACCCTAACCCTAACCCTAACCCTAACCCTAACCCTAACCCTAACCCTAACCCTAACCCTAACCCTAACCCTAACCCTAACCCTAACCCTAACCCTAACCCTAACCCTAACCCTAACCCTAACCCTAACCCTAACCCTAACCCTAACCCTAACCCTAACCCTAACCCTAACCCTAACCCTAACCCTAACCCTAACCCTAACCCTAACCCTAACCCTAACCCTAACCCTAACCCTAACCCTAACCCTAACCCTAACCCTAACCCTAACCCTAACCCTAACCCTAACCCTAACCCTAACCCTAACCCTAACCCTAACCCTAACCCTAACCCTAACCCTAACCCTAACCCTAACCCTAACCCTAACCCTAACCCTAACCCTAACCCTAACCCTAACCCTAACCCTAACCCTAACCCTAACCCTAACCCTAACCCTAACCCTAACCCTAACCCTAACCCTAACCCTAACCCTAACCCTAACCCTAACCCTAACCCTAACCCTAACCCTAACCCTAACCCTAACCCTAACCCTAACCCTAACCCTAACCCTAACCCTAACCCTAACCCTAACCCTAACCCTAACCCTAACCCTAACCCTAACCCTAACCCTAACCCTAACCCTAACCCTAACCCTAACCCTAACCCTAACCCTAACCCTAACCCTAACCCTAACCCTAACCCTAACCCTAACCCTAACCCTAACCCTAACCCTAACCCTAACCCTAACCCTAACCCTAACCCTAACCCTAACCCTAACCCTAACCCTAACCCTAACCCTAACCCTAACCCTAACCCTAACCCTAACCCTAACCCTAACCCTAACCCTAACCCTAACCCTAACCCTAACCCTAACCCTAACCCTAACCCTAACCCTAACCCTAACCCTAACCCTAACCCTAACCCTAACCCTAACCCTAACCCTAACCCTAACCCTAACCCTAACCCTAACCCTAACCCTAACCCTAACCCTAACCCTAACCCTAACCCTAACCCTAACCCTAACCCTAACCCTAACCCTAACCCTAACCCTAACCCTAACCCTAACCCTAACCCTAACCCTAACCCTAACCCTAACCCTAACCCTAACCCTAACCCTAACCCTAACCCTAACCCTAACCCTAACCCTAACCCTAACCCTAACCCTAACCCTAACCCTAACCCTAACCCTAACCCTAACCCTAACCCTAACCCTAACCCTAACCCTAACCCTAACCCTAACCCTAACCCTAACCCTAACCCTAACCCTAACCCTAACCCTAACCCTAACCCTAACCCTAACCCTAACCCTAACCCTAACCCTAACCCTAACCCTAACCCTAACCCTAACCCTAACCCTAACCCTAACCCTAACCCTAACCCTAACCCTAACCCTAACCCTAACCCTAACCCTAACCCTAACCCTAACCCTAACCCTAACCCTAACCCTAACCCTAACCCTAACCCTAACCCTAACCCTAACCCTAACCCTAACCCTAACCCTAACCCTAACCCTAACCCTAACCCTAACCCTAACCCTAACCCTAACCCTAACCCTAACCCTAACCCTAACCCTAACCCTAACCCTAACCCTAACCCTAACCCTAACCCTAACCCTAACCCTAACCCTAACCCTAACCCTAACCCTAACCCTAACCCTAACCCTAACCCTAACCCTAACCCTAACCCTAACCCTAACCCTAACCCTAACCCTAACCCTAACCCTAACCCTAACCCTAACCCTAACCCTAACCCTAACCCTAACCCTAACCCTAACCCTAACCCTAACCCTAACCCTAACCCTAACCCTAACCCTAACCCTAACCCTAACCCTAACCCTAACCCTAACCCTAACCCTAACCCTAACCCTAACCCTAACCCTAACCCTAACCCTAACCCTAACCCTAACCCTAACCCTAACCCTAACCCTAACCCTAACCCTAACCCTAACCCTAACCCTAACCCTAACCCTAACCCTAACCCTAACCCTAACCCTAACCCTAACCCTAACCCTAACCCTAACCCTAACCCTAACCCTAACCCTAACCCTAACCCTGAAACCCTAACCCTAACCCTAACCCTAACCCTAACCCTAACCCTAACCCTAACCCTAACCCTAACCCTAACCCTAACCCTAACCCTAACCCTAACCCCACTTATAAAAATTTTCGTAACCCTAACCCTAATTTTTGGAAAAAATGTTCTTAGATTCTTACAAAAAGTCCAAAAATGACCTTTAAAAAAGTGACCTTTAAAATGACCTTTGACCTTCAATAATAAAAATACACCCAATATAAAAAGATTGACCTTTGACATGCCTATTGACCTTAGTAAAGCATAGTAAATTGATTTAAATGACCTTTACAATCTTTGACCTTAACCCTAATATACTTAAACTTTTCCTAAAATTTTCTTGGAAATTAAAATATTGTTTTCGCATGTTTAATGCATGACAAACCTGCTCGTAAACAGTATTGAGCAATCGCACCTATCTATGTCGCAATATACGCAAAAATGTATTATACGTATATTCACATACTATAAGAAAGAAGCCGTAACTCCGCCCACAAGTAATTTGTTAGGTCAAAAACAAGTATGTCGCAATATCTTCGCATGGTCTATCGTATCCATATGTCGGAATTGCATAATTGCTATATTAATTAGCAGTGGTCCAGTTAAAGTGAGGATTTATGTATCTCCTATACTGTGTATAATATGCAAACAATATATACGTCATTCTTAACGATATTCAATGCTGATTAACATACAATTAAAAAAATTCGGAAATAATAACTTTTTTTTTGAATTTTTTCTTTCAAACGCCATTTTCTCGAAAATTAATTAGGGTTTACCCCCCATACATTAGGTCAGAAGTAATCATTTTTAAAGAGCTATCGAATGATACCAATATTGTACCCTAAAGCCTTTGGGGGAAAGCCTGAAACCCTAACCCTAACCCTAACCCTAACCCTAACCCTAACCCTAACCCTAACCCTAACCCTAACCCTAACCCTAACCCTAACCCTAACCCTAACCCTAACCCTAACCCTAACCCTAACCCTAACCCTAACCCTAACCCTAACCCTAACCCTAACCCTAACCCTAACCCTAACCCTAACCCTAACCCTAACCCTAACCCTAACCCTAACCCTGAAACCCTAACCCTAACCCTAACCCTAACCCTAACCCTAACCCTAACCCTAACCCTAACCCTAACCCTAACCCTAACCCTAACCCTAACCCTAACCCCACTTATAAAAATTTTCGTAACCCTAACCCTAATTTTTGGAAAAAATGTTCTTAGATTCTTACAAAAAGTCCAAAAAAGACCTTTAAAAAAGTGACCTTTAAAATGACCTTTGACCTTCAATAATAAAAATACACCCAATATAAAAAGATTGACCTTTGACATGCCTATTGACCTTAGTAAAGCATAGTAAATTGATTTAAATGACCTTTACAATCTTTGACCTTAACCCTAATATACTTAAACTTTTCCTAAAATTTTCTTGGAAATTAAAATATTGTTTTCGCATGTTTAATGCATGACAAACCTGCTCGTAAACAGTATTGAGCAATCGCACCTATCTATGTCGCAATATACGCAAAAATGTATTATACGTATATTCACATACTATAAGAAAGAAGCCGTAACTCCGCCCACAAGTAATTTGTTAGGTCAAAAACAAGTATGTCGCAATATCTTCGCATGGTCTATCGTATCCATATGTCGGAATTGCATAATTGCTATATTAATTAGCAGTGGTCCAGTTAAAGTGAGGATTTATGTATCTCCTATACTGTGTATAATATGCAAACAAATATGCAAACAATATATACGTCATTCTTAACGATATTCAATGCTGATTAACATACAATTAAAAAAATTCGGAAATAATAACTTTTTTTTTGAATTTTTTCTTTCAAACGCCATTTTCTCGAAAATTAATTAGGGTTTACCCCCCATACATTAGGTCAGAAGTAATCATTTTTAAAGAGCTATCGAATGATACCAATATTGTACCCTAAAGCCTTTGGGGGAAAGCCTGAAACCCTAACCCTAACCCTAACCCTAACCCTAACCCTAACCCTAACCCTAACCCTAACCCTAACCCTAACCCTAACCCTAACCCTAACCCTAACCCCACTTATAAAAATTTTCGTAACCCTAACCCTAATTTTTGGAAAAAATGTTCTTAGATTCTTACAAAAAGTCCAAAAATGACCTTTAAAAAAGTGACCTTTAAAATGACCTTTGACCTTCAATAATAAAAATACACCCAATATAAAAAGATTGACCTTTGACATGCCTATTGACCTTAGTAAAGCATAGTAAATTGATTTAAATGACCTTTACAATCTTTGACCTTAACCCTAATATACTTAAACTTTTCCTAAAATTTTCTTGGAAATTAAAATATTGTTTTCGCATGTTTAATGCATGACAAACCTGCTCGTAAACAGTATTGAGCAATCGCACCTATCTATGTCGCAATATACGCAAAAATGTATTATACGTATATTCACATACTATAAGAAAGAAGCCGTAACTCCGCCCACAAGTAATTTGTTAGGTCAAAAACAAGTATGTCGCAATATCTTCGCATGGTCTATCGTATCCATATGTCGGAATTGCATAATTGCTATATTAATTAGCAGTGGTCCAGTTAAAGTGAGGATTTATGTATCTCCTATACTGTGTATAATATGCAAACAATATATACGTCATTCTTAACGATATTCAATGCTGATTAACATACAATTAAAAAAATTCGGAAATAATAACTTTTTTTTTGAATTTTTTCTTTCAAACGCCATTTTCTCGAAAATTAATTAGGGTTTACCCCCCATACATTAGGTCAGAAGTAATCATTTTTAAAGAGCTATCGAATGATACCAATATTGTACCCTAAAGCCTTTGGGGGAAAGCCTGAAACCCTAACCCTAACCCTAACCCTAACCCTAACCCTAACCCTAACCCTAACCCTAACCTAACCCTAACCCTAACCCTAACCCCACTTATAAAAATTTTCGTAACCCTAACCCTAATTTTTGGAAAAAATGTTCTTAGATTCTTACAAAAAGTCCAAAAATGACCTTTAAAAAAGTGACCTTTAAAATGACCTTTGACCTTCAATAATAAAAATACACCCAATATAAAAAGATTGACCTTTGACATGCCTATTGACCTTAGTAAAGCATAGTAAATTGATTTAAATGACCTTTACAATCTTTGACCTTAACCCTAATATACTTAAACTTTTCCTAAAATTTTCTTGGAAATTAAAATATTGTTTTCGCATGTTTAATGCATGACAAACCTGCTCGTAAACAGTATTGAGCAATCGCACCTATCTATGTCGCAATATACGCAAAAATGTATTATACGTATATTCACATACTATAAGAAAGAAGCCGTAACTCCGCCCACAAGTAATTTGTTAGGTCAAAAACAAGTATGTCGCAATATCTTCGCATGGTCTATCGTATCCATATGTCGGAATTGCATAATTGCTATATTAATTAGCAGTGGTCCAGTTAAAGTGAGGATTTATGTATCTCCTATACTGTGTATAATATGCAAACAATATATACGTCATTCTTAACGATATTCAATGCTGATTAACATACAATTAAAAAAATTCGGAAATAATAACTTTTTTTTTGAATTTTTTCTTTCAAACGCCATTTTCTCGAAAATTAATTAGGGTTTACCCCCCATACATTAGGTCAGAAGTAATCATTTTTAAAGAGCTATCGAATGATACCAATATTGTACCCTAAAGCCTTTGGGGGAAAGCCTGAAACCCTAACCCTAACCCTAACCCTAACCCTAACCCTAACCCTAACCCTAACCCTAACCCTAACCCTAACCCTAACCCTAACCCTAACCCCTAACCCTAACCCTAACCCTAACCCTAACCCTAACCCTAACCCTAACCCTAACCCTAACCCTAACCCTAACCCTAACCCTAACCCTAACCCTAACCCTAACCCTAACCCTAACCCTAACCCTAACCCTAACCCTAACCCTAACCCTAACCCTAACCCTAACCCTAACCCTAACCCTAACCCTAACCCTAAACCCTAACCCTAACCCTAACCCTAACCCTAACCCTAACCCTAACCCTAACCCTAACCCTAACCCTAACCCTAACCCTAACCCTAACCCTAACCCTAACCCTAACCCTAACCCTAACCCTAACCCTAACCCTAACCCTAACCCTAACCCTAACCCTAAACCCTAACCCTAACCCTAACCCTAACCCTAACCCTAACCCTAACCCTAACCCTAACCCTAACCCTAACCCTAACCCTAACCCTAACCCTAACCCTAACCCTAACCCTAACCCTAACCCTAACCCTAACCCTAACCCCTAACCCTAACCCTAACCCTAACCCTAACCCTAACCCTAACCCTAACCCTAACCCTAACCCTAACCCTAACCCTAACCCTAACCCTAACCCTAACCCTAACCCTAACCCTAACCCTAACCCTAACCCTAACCCTAACCCTAACCCTAACCCTAACCCTAACCCTAACCCTAACCCTAACCCTAACCCTAACCCTAACCCTAACCCTAACCCTAACCCTAACCCTAACCCTAACCGTTAGGGTTACCGTTAGGGTTACCGTTAGGGTTACCGTTAGGGTTACCGTTAGGGTTACCGTTAGGGTTACCGTTAGGGTTACCGTTAGGGTTACCGTTAGGGTTACCGTTAGGGTTACCGTTAGGGTTACCGTTAGGGTTACCGTTAGGGTTACCGTTAGGGTTACCGTTAGGGTTACCGTTAGGGTTACCGTTAGGGTTACCGTTAGGGTTACCGTTAGGGTTACCGTTAGGGTTACCGTTAGGGTTACCGTTAGGGTTACCGTTAGGGTTACCGTTAGGGTTACCGTTAGGGTTACCGTTAGGGTTACCGTTAGGGTTACCGTTAGGGTTACCGTTAGGGTTACCGTTAGGGGACGTGTGGTGGCGTGGAAAATTGAAATATTCACCACAGGAAGTGTTCCCTTTGATGTAAGACACCATGTGGAGATGTTGGAAGGTAAAATTTTCACGAGAAGTTTATCCCTTGATGCAGGAGTCCGTGTGCAGACGTGTGAAATTGAAATTTTCATACCAAGAAGTAATCCCTTTTTGATAAATTATTTTTACAACAGGAAGTGTTCCTTTTCGTGCAGGAAGCCATGTAATTTCATGGGAAATGGCAATTTTCATCTCATGATGTGTTCCCTTTAACCGTTAAACATTCCAAAGCCACTTAGGTGGCTCGCGCACATAAACTGCGAAAGTTCCACTTTTCTTCGTTTATTTTTTATATGTATAGTTTAGGCCTAGTTTCTACTATTGATTGGCACATTTTCTTATAGTTTGGTAGTAATGCGTTCTGTACTATAGCTGAAACATTCTATGTAAAGATTACTGTTATACAAGTTATTCCTATGCATATACATGTTATTTTACTTAGAATATGCAGTTATGCAAAGTTATAGTCTAGTATATGGATTGTTCTTTACGGCAAAGTATAGAGAAGGGCAGTGAAGCGCCGGATTGTGGAGATTACCTCATTGCAGGTAAAGGATATTCTCACACGCTCGTTCTTTGAGCTTCAGACAAGACATATTATCGTTTTGGAAGCTTTACAAGGGGATTTGACGTTCGTAGAATCGTCCAGATGGTGGGCCATCCAAGGAAATTTGTCCTTTACGTTTCTTGCATTTGTACTGGGACATTATCTACTTTGCCAACTTCAGTGTGCTCTTTCAATGTCGTCTTGAAGCACTGAAGAGATTTACGCGTCAAAGTATGCAAGTTGATCAGACAGTCGACTAGGAAGTAGAAGAGACGCATTCACCAATGCCTTGACTTTTAGCTGCAACTTTTCGTTTTTGTTTCTGTCAATGTATTTTCAGTGTTAAATGTGTAGTTGCGTTGAATTTTGTAACGAAATGTTTACCAGCCGATTTATAACGTATATATATACAAGTTTACAAATATAGGTACCTAGTACTTACAGGTTTGGAGGCCAATACGGAGTTTTGCGTAGAAAATGGAACACCAAGACTTGTACGAAGATCTCACTAGCTACAAACTACATTCGGGACAAGCTAGAAGTTTCCTACAAGTCAACAGAACAGCAGAAAACCGTTGGCAAAAATAATCTATTTTCACACCGCAAAAGCCACTCAAGTGGCTTTGGAACGTTCGCGCAAAATTTCAAAATGGGAATTGGAATGTTTAAGGGTTAATGGGGGAAGCCTGAAATCTGGAAACTTTTTAGTTTGAAATTTAAATTTTCATTACAGATAGTTTTTTTTATGCGGTTCCCCATGTGTTGTTGTGGGAAATGAAATTTTCATGGCTAGGGTAGTTTTCCTTTTGATCCTGAGAGTTATGTGGAGGCGTGGGAAATTGAATTTTCAACCCAAGAAGTGTTCCCTTTAATGCTATTTGCCATATTTTCGGTAAAAATTTCAATTTTCACAACAGGAAGTGTTCCCTTTGATGTGAGAACCCATGTGGAGTTTTGAGTTATTAAAAATTTTCAACACAGGAAGTGTTCCATTTGATGCATTCAACCATGTGGAGTCGTGGGAAATTGTGATTTTTTCCACGGGAAGTTTTCCCTTTAACGCTGAAAGCCATGTTTGGCGTTTGAAATGGAAACTTAACCACAGGAAGTATTCATTTTTAGAGTCATATAATTGTACCGGTATACCAATGAGCTGTACTGGTACAGCAATCAGCTGTACCAGTATAGTAATGAGCTGTACTTAAATGGCAACGAGTTGCACTTTGAAATAGAAATTTTCACCACAGGAAGTGTTCCTTTTGATGCGGGAAGCCATCTGGAGGCGTGGTAAATTGAAATTTTCATTTAAGGAAGTGTTCCCTTTGAAGCGGGAAGCATACTAGAGTCGTGGGAATTTGAAATTTTCAACAAGGAAGTGTTCTCTTTCATGTGGTAAGCCATGTGGAGCAATGGGAAAATCAAATTTTCACCAAGGAAGTGTTCCATTTGATGTGGGGAGCAATCTGGTGGCGTGGGATATTAAAATTTTCACCTCAGGCAGTGTTCCCTTTCATGCAAGAAACTATGTGGTGGTATGGGAAATTGAAAATTGACAACAGGAAGAGTTCCTTTGGTTGCGGGAAGCATTCTCCAGTCGTCGGAAATTGTCCAGTGGGAATGTGCTTGGTGCTAGTGCCAAATATTGGTATTAGCACCAGCATATCCAACACAATAAAAATACGCCCTAAGATCTTAAGAAACTTCATGTGTGTCCACTGGGAATGTGCGTGGTGCTAGTGCCAAATATTGGCACTAGCACCAGCATATCCAACACTGCACAAATATGTTCACAGCACTTAAAAAACTTCATATGTGTCCACTACGAATGTGCATGGTGCTAGAGCCCAATATTGGTATTAGCAACAGAATATCCAACACTACACAAATAAGCTCACAGCACTTCAGAAACTTCATGTGTGTCAATTGGGAATGTGCGTGGTGCTACTACCAAATATTGGTATTAGCTCCAGCATATCCAACACTACTCAAATACGCTCACAGAACTTCGTAAACTTCATTTGTGTCCACCGGGAATGTGTGTGGGGCTAGTTCCAATTTTTTGTATTAGCACCAGCATATCCAGCACTACACAAATACGCCCACAGCACTTCAGTTACTTCATGTGTGTCCCCTGGGAATGTGCATGGTTCTAGTGCCAAATATTAGTCTTAGCACCAGTTTAACCAACACTACACAAATACGCTCACAGTACTTCTAAAACTTCATGTGTGTCCACCAGGAATGTGCTAGTGCTAGTGCTAAATATTGGTATTAGCACCAGCATAACCAGCACTACACAAATACGCCCACAGAACTTCAGTAACTTCATGTGTGTCCACTGGGAATGTGCATGGTGTTAGTGCCAAATATTAGTCTTAGCACCAGCATATCCAACACTACACAAATGCACCCACAGTACTTATGAAGTTTCATGTGTGTCTACTAGGAATGTGCGTGTTGCTAGTTCCAAATATTGGTAGTAGCACGAGCATATCCAACACAGCACACATACGCCCACAGCACTTCAGTAACTTCATGTGTGTCGACTGGGAATATGTGTGGTATTAGTACCAAATATTGGTCTTAGCACCAGCATATCCAACACTACGCAAATACGCTCACAGCAGTTCAGAAACTTCATGTGTGTCCACTTGGAATGTGCATGGTGCTAGTGCTAAACATTGGTATTAGCACCAGCATATCCAACACTACACAAATGCTTTCACAGCAATTCAAAAACTTGATGGGTGTCCACTGGGAATGTGAGTGGTGCTAGTGCCAAATATTGGTATTAGCACAAGCATATCCAACACTGCAAAAATACACCCACAGTACTTATGAAATTTCATGTGTGTCAACTAGGAATGTGCGTGGTGTTACTGCCAAATATTGGTATTAGCACAAGCATATCCAACACTACAAAATACGAACACAGAACTTCAGAAACTTCATGTGTGTCCACTGGGAATGTGCGTGGTGCTAGTGCCAAATATTAGTCTTAGCAACAGCATATCCAACACTACACAAATACGCTCACAGTACTTCAGATACTTCATGTGTGTCCACTGGGAATGTGCGTGGTGCTAGTGCCAAGTATTGGTATTAGCACCAGCATATCCAACACTACACAAATACGCCCACAGCACTTAATAAACTTTATGTATGTCCACTGAGAATGTGTGTGGTGCTAGTGCCAAGTATTGGTATTACCACCAGCACATCCAGCACTACACAAATGCGCCCACAACACTTCAGTAAAATCATGTTTGTCCACTGGGAATGTGTTTGATGCTAGTGCCAAATATTAGTCTTAGCACCAGCTTATCCAACACTACACAAATACGCTCACAGTACTTCAGAAACTTCATGTGTGTCCACTGGGAATGTGCGTTGTGCTAGTGCCAAATATTAGTCTTATCACCAGCATATCAAACACTACACAAATACGCTCACAGTCTTCAGTAACTTCATGTGTGTCCACTGGTAATGTGCGTGGTGCTAGTGCTAACTATTGGTATTAGCACCAGCATATCCAACACTACACAAATACACCCACAGTACTCATCAAAATTCATGTGTCTACTAGGAATATGTGTGTTGCTAGTACCAAATATTGGTCTTAGCACCAGCATATAAAACACTACACAAATATGCTCATAGCAGTTCAGAAACTTCATGTGTGTCCACTGGGAATGTGCTAGTGCTAGTGCTAAATATTGGTATTAGCACCAGCATAACCAGCACTACACAAATACGCCCACAGAACTTCAGTAACTTCATGTGTGTCCACTGGGAATGTGCGTGGTGCTAGTGCTAAATATTGGTATTAGCACCAGCATATCCAGCACTACACAAATACACCCACAGTACTTATGAAAATTCATGTGTGTCTACTAGGAATGTGTGTGGTGCTAGTTCCAAATATTGGTATTAGCACCAGCATATCCAACACTACACAAATTCACTCATAGCAATTAAAAAACTTCATGTGTGTCCACTGGGAATTTGGGTGGTGCTAGTGCCAAATATTTGTATTAGCACCAGCATATCCAACACTACACAAATACGCCCACAGCACTTCAGTAACTTCATGTGTTTCCACTGGGAATGTGCGTTGTGCTAGTGCCAAATATTAGTCTTAGAACCAGCATATCCAACACTACACAAATACGCCCACAGTACTTATGAAAATTCATGTGTGTCCACTCGAAATGTGTTTGGTGCTAGTGCCAAAGACTGGTATTTGCACAAGCATAACCAACACAACACAAAAACGCCCACTGCACTTCAGAAACTTCATTTGTGGCAATTTTGAATGTGCGTGATGCTAGTACCAAATATTGGTATTAGCACCAGCATATCCAACACTACACAAATACGCCCACAGCACTTCAGTAACTTCATGTATGTCCACTGGGAATGAACATTGTGCTAGTGCAAAATATTAGCCTTAGCACAAACACATCCAACACTACACAAATGCACTCACAGCAATTCAAAAAATTCATGTGTGTCCACTGGGAGTTTGGGTGGTGCTAGTTCCAAATATTGGTATTAGCACCAGCATATCCAACACTAAAAAATACGCCCACAGCACTTCAGTAACTTCATGTGTGTCCACCGGGAATGTGAGTGGTGCTAGTGCCAAATATTAGTCTTAGAAACAGCATATCCAACACTCCCCAATACGCTCGCAGTACTTCAGAAACTTCATGTGTGTCCACTGGGAATGTGCGTGGTGCTAGTACCAAATATTGGTATTAGCACCAGCATATCCAACACTACACAAATATGCCCACAGCACTTCAGTAACTTCATGTGTGTCCACTGTGATTGTGCGTTGTGCTAGTGCCAAATATTAGTCTTAGCACCAGCATATCCAACACTACACAAATACGCTCACAGTACTTCAGAAACTTCATGTGTGTCCACTGGGAATGTGCGTTGTGCTAGTGCCAAACATTAGTCTTAGCACCAGCATATCCAACACTTCAAAAATATGCTCACAGTACTTCAGTAACTTCTTGTGTGTCCACTGGGAATGTGCGTGGAGCTAGTGCCAAATATTGGTATTAGCACAAGCATATCCAACACTACACAAATACAACCACAGTACTTATGAAAATTCATGTGTGTCTACTAGGAATGTGTGTGGTGCTAGTGCCAAATATTGGTATTAGCACAAGCATATCCAACTCAAATCAAAAACGCTTACAGTACTTATAAAAATTCATGTGTGTCTACTAGGAATGTGTGTGGTGCTAGTAACAAATATTGGTATTAGCACCAGCATATCCAAAACTACACAAATACCCCCACAGCACTTCAGAAAGGTCATGTGTGTCCACTGGGAATGTGTGTGGTGCTAGTGCCAAATATTGGTATTCACACCAGCATATCCAACACTACACAAATACGCCCACAGCACTTCAGAAACTTCATGTGTGTCCACTGGGAATGTGCGTGGTGCTAGTGCCAAATATTGGTATTCGAACCAGCATATCCAACACTACACAAATACACCCACAGCACTTCAGAAAGGTCATGTGTGTCAACTGGGAATGTGCGTGGTGTTAGTACCAAATATGGGTATTAGAAACAGCATATCAAAAATACACAAATACGCCCTCAGTACTTCAGAAAGGTCATGTGTGTTTACTGGGAATGTGCGTGGTGCTAGTGCCAAATATTGGTATTAGCACCAGCATATCCAACACTACACAAATATGCCCACAGCACTTCAGAAAGGTAATGTGTGTGAACTGGGAATGTGTGTGGTGCTAGTGCCAAATATTGGTATTAGCACCAGCATATCCAACACTACACAAATACGCCCACAGCACTTCACAAACTTCATGTTTGTCCACTGGGAATGTGCCTGGTGTTAGTGCCAAATGTTGGTATTAGCACCAGCATATCCAACACTACATAAATGCGCCCACAGCACTTTAGAAAGGACATGTGTGTCCACAGGGAATGTGCGTAGTGCTAGTGCCAAATATTGGTATTAGCACCAGCATATCCAACACTACACAATTACGCCCACAGCACTTCAGAAAGGTCATGTGTGTCCACTGGGAATGTGCGTGGTGCTAGTGCCAAATATTGGTATTAGCACCAGCATATCCAACACTACACAAATACGCCCACAGTAGTTAAGAAACTTCATGTGTGTTTACTGGGAATGTGCGTGGTGCTAGTGCCAAATATTGGTATTAGCACCAGCATATCCAACATTACACAAATACGCCCACAGTAGTTAAGAAACTTCATGTGTGTCCACTGGAATGTGCGTGGTGCTAGTGCCAAATATTGGTATTAGCACCAGCATATCCAACACTACACAAATACGCCCACAGCACTTCAGAAAGGTCATGTGTGTCCACTGGGAATGTGCGTGGTGCTAGTGCCAAATATTGGTATTAGCACCAGCATATCCAACACTACACAAATACGCCCACAGCACTTCAGAAAGGTCATGTGTGTCCACTGGGAATGTGCGTGGTGCTAGTGCCAAATATTGGTATTAGCACCAGCATATCCAACACTACACAAATACGCCCACAGTAGTTAAGAAACTTCATGTGTGTCCACTGGGAATGTGCGTGGTGCTAGTGCCAAATATTTGTATTAGCACCAGCATATCCAACACTACACAAATACGCTTACAGTAGTTAAGAAACTTCATGTGTGTCCACCGGGAATGTGCGTGGTGCTAGTGCCAAATATTGGTATTAGCACCAGCATATCCAACACTACACAAATACGCTTACAGTAGTTAAGAAACTTCATGTGTGTCCACCGGGAATGTGCGTGGTGCTAGTGCCAAATATTGGTATTAGCACCAGCATATCCAACACTACGCAAATACGCCCACAGCACTTCAGAAAGGTCATGTGTGTCCACTGGGAATGTGCGTGGTGCTAGTGCAAAATATTGGTATTAGCACCAGCATATCCAACACTACACAAATACGCCCACAGTAGTTAAGAAACTTCATGTGTGTCCACTGTAATGTGCGTGGTGCTAGTGCCAAATATTTGTAGTAGCACCAGCATTTCCAACAATACATGAATACGCCCACAGCTCTTAAGAAACCTCATGTGTTTCCATTGGGAATGTGCGTGGTGCTAGTACCAAATATTGATTTTAGCACCAGCACATCCAACACTACACAAATATGCCCACAGCACTTCAGAAAGGTCATGTGTTTCCACTGGGAATGTGCGTGGTGCTAGTGCCAAATATTGGTATTAGTACCAGCATATCCAACACTACACAAATACGCCCACAGTAGTTTAGAAACTTCATGTGTGTCCACTGGGAATGTGCGTGGTGCTAGTGCCAAATATTGGTATTAGCACCAGCATATCCAACATTATACAAATACGCCCACAGTAGTTTAAAAAACTTCATGTGCGTCCACTGGGAATGTGCGTGGTGCTATTGCCAAATATTGGTATTAGCACCAGCATATCCAACACTACACAAATACGCCCACAGCACTTCAGAAAGGTCATGTGTGTCCACTGGGAATGTGCGTGGTGCTATTGCCAAATATTGGTATTAGCACCAGCATATCCAACACTAAACAAATACGCCCACAGTAGTTAAGAAACTTCATGTGTGTTTACTGGGAATGTGCGTG
Organism: Halisarca cf. caerulea; assembly: GCA_963170055.1. Classification (NCBI taxonomy): domain Eukaryota; kingdom Metazoa; phylum Porifera; class Demospongiae; order Chondrillida; family Halisarcidae; genus Halisarca; species Halisarca cf. caerulea. The sequence continues at coordinate 39,659 of CAUJGJ010000210.1, read as the reverse complement.
GTGCTAGTGCCAAATATTGGTATTAGCACCAGCATATCCAACATTACACAAATACGCCCACAGTAGTTAAGAAACTTCATGTGTGTCCACTGGAATGTGCGTGGTGCTAGTGAAAAATATTGGTATTAGCACCAGCATATCCAACATTACACAAATACGCCCACAGTAGTTAAGAAACTTCATGTGTGTCCACTGGAATGTGCGTGGTGCTAGTGCCAAATATTGGTATTAGAACCAGCATATCCCACACTACACAAATACGCCCACAGCACTTCAGAAAGGTCATGTGTGTCCACTGGGAATGTGCGTGGTGCTAGTGCCAAATATTGGTATTAGCACCAGCATATCCAACACTACACAAATACGCCCACAGCACTTCAGAAACTTCATTTGTGTCAATTTTGAATGTGCTTGATGCTAGTACCAAATATTGGTATTAGCACCAGCATATCCAACACTACACAAATACGCCCACAGCACTTCAGTAACTTCATGTATGTCCACTGGGAATGAACATTGTGCTAGTGCAAAATATTAGCCTTAGCACAAACACATCCAACACTACACAAATGCACTCACAGCAATTCAAAAAATTCATGTGTGTCCACTGGGAATGTGCGTGGTGCTAGTGCCAAATATTGGTATTAGCACCAGCATATCCAACACTACACAAATATGCCCACAGCACTTCAGTAACTTCATGTGTGTCCACTGTGATTGTGCGTTGTGCTAGTGCCAAATATTAGTCTTAGCACCAGCATATCCAACACTACACAAATACGCTCACAGTACTTCAGAAACTTCATGTGTGTCCACTGGGAATGTGCGTTGTGCTAGTGCCAAACATTAGTCTTAGCACCAGCATATCCAACACTTCAAAAATATGCTCACAGTACTTCAGTAACTTCTTGTGTGTCCACTGGGAATGTGCGTGGAGCTAGTGCCAAATATTGGTATTAGCACAAGCATATCCAACACTACACAAATACACCCACAGTACTTATGAAAATTCATGTGTGTCTACTAGGAATGTGTGTGGTGCTAGTGCCAAATATTGGTATTAGCACAAGCATATCCAACTCAAATCAAAAACGCTTACAGTACTTATAAAAATTCCTGTGTGTCTACTAGGAATGTGTGTGGTGCTAGTAACAAATATTGGTATTAGCACCAGCATATCCAAAACTACACAAATACCCCCACAGCACTTCAGAAAGGTCATGTGTGTCCACTGGGAATGTGTGTGGTGCTAGTGCCAAATATTGGTATTCACACCAGCATATCCAACACTACACAAATACGCCCACAGCACTTCAGAAACTTCATGTGTGTCCACTGGGAATGTGCGTGGTGCTAGTGCCAAATATTGGTATTCGAACCAGCATATCCAACACTACACAAATACACCCACAGCACTTCAGAAAGGTCATGTGTTTCAACTGGGAATGTGCGTGGTGCTAGTACCAAATATGGGTATTAGAAACAGCATATCAAAACTACACAAATACGCCCTCAGTACTTCAGAAACTTCATGTGTGTCCACTGGGAATGTGCGTGGTGCTAGTGCCAAATATTGGTATTCGAACCAGCATATCCAACACTACACAAATACACCCACAGTACTTATGAAAATTCATGTGTGTCTACTAGGAATGTGTGTGGTGCTAGTGCCAAATATTGGTATTAGCACAAGCATATCCAACTCAAATCAAAAACGCTTACAGTACTTATAAAAATTCCTGTGTGTCTACTAGGAATGTGTGTGGTGCTAGTAACAAATATTGGTATTAGCACCAGCATATCCAAAATTACACAAATACCCCCACAGCACTTCAGAAAGGTCATGTGTGTCCACTGGGAATGTGTGTGGTGCTAGTGCCAAATATTGGTATTCACACCAGCATATCCAACACTACACAAATACGCCCACAGCACTTCAGAAACTTCATGTGTGTCCACTGGGAATGTGCGTGGTGCTAGTGCCAAATATTGGTATTCGAACCAGCATATCCAACACTACACAAATACACCCACAGCACTTCAGAAAGGTCATGTGTTTCAACTGGGAATGTGCGTGGTGCTAGTACCAAATATGGGTATTAGAAACAGCATATCAAAACTACACAAATACGCCCTCAGTACTTCAGAAAGGTCATGTGTGTCCACTGGGAATGTGCGTGGTGCTAGTGCCAAATATTGGTATTCGAACCAGCATATCCAACACTACACAAATACACCCACAGCACTTCAGAAAGGTCATGTGTGTCAACTGGGAATGTGCGTGGTGCTAGTACCAAATATGGGTATTAGAAACAGCATATCAAAACTACACAAATACGCCCTCAGTACTTCAGAAAGGTCATGTGTGTTTACTGGGAATGTGCGTGGTGCTAGTGCCAAATATTGGTATTAGCACCAGCATATCCAACACTACACAAATATGCCCACAGCACTTCAGAAAGGTAATGTGTGTGAACTGGGAATGTGTGTGGTGCTAGTGCCAAATATTGGTATTAGCACCAGCATATCCAACACTACACAAATACGCCCACAGCACTTCACAAACTTCATGTTTGTCCACTGGGAATGTGCCTGGTGTTAGTGCCAAATGTTGGTATTAGCACCAGCATATCCAACACTACATAAATGCGCCCACAGCACTTTAGAAAGGACATGTGTGTCCACTGGGAATGTGTGTGGTGCTAGTGCCAAATATTGGTATTCACACCAGCATATCCAACACTACACAAATACGCCCACAGCACTTCAGAAACTTCATGTGTGTCCACTGGGAATGTGCGTGGTGCTAGTGCCAAATATTGGTATTCGAACCAGCATATCCAACACTACACAAATACACCCACAGCACTTCAGAAAGGTCATGTGTTTCAACTGGGAATGTGCGTGGTGCTAGTACCAAATATGGGTATTAGAAACAGCATATCAAAACTACACAAATACGCCCTCAGTACTTCAGAAACTTCATGTGTGTCCACTGGGAATGTGCGTGGTGCTAGTGCCAAATATTGGTATTCGAACCAGCATATCCAACACTACACAAATACACCCACAGTACTTATGAAAATTCATGTGTGTCTACTAGGAATGTGTGTGGTGCTAGTGCCAAATATTGGTATTAGCACAAGCATATCCAACTCAAATCAAAAACGCTTACAGTACTTATAAAAATTCCTGTGTGTCTACTAGGAATGTGTGTGGTGCTAGTAACAAATATTGGTATTAGCACCAGCATATCCAAAATTACACAAATACCCCCACAGCACTTCAGAAAGGTCATGTGTGTCCACTGGGAATGTGTGTGGTGCTAGTGCCAAATATTGGTATTCACACCAGCATATCCAACACTACACAAATACGCCCACAGCACTTCAGAAACTTCATGTGTGTCCACTGGGAATGTGCGTGGTGCTAGTGCCAAATATTGGTATTCGAACCAGCATATCCAACACTACACAAATACACCCACAGCACTTCAGAAAGGTCATGTGTTTCAACTGGGAATGTGCGTGGTGCTAGTACCAAATATGGGTATTAGAAACAGCATATCAAAACTACACAAATACGCCCTCAGTACTTCAGAAAGGTCATGTGTGTCCACTGGGAATGTGCGTGGTGCTAGTGCCAAATATTGGTATTCGAACCAGCATATCCAACACTACACAAATACACCCACAGCACTTCAGAAAGGTCATGTGTGTCAACTGGGAATGTGCGTGGTGCTAGTACCAAATATGGGTATTAGAAACAGCATATCAAAACTACACAAATACGCCCTCAGTACTTCAGAAAGGTCATGTGTGTTTACTGGGAATGTGCGTGGTGCTAGTGCCAAATATTGGTATTAGCACCAGCATATCCAACACTACACAAATATGCCCACAGCACTTCAGAAAGGTAATGTGTGTGAACTGGGAATGTGTGTGGTGCTAGTGCCAAATATTGGTATTAGCACCAGCATATCCAACACTACACAAATACGCCCACAGCACTTCACAAACTTCATGTTTGTCCACTGGGAATGTGCCTGGTGTTAGTGCCAAATGTTGGTATTAGCACCAGCATATCCAACACTACATAAATGCGCCCACAGCACTTTAGAAAGGACATGTGTGTCCACAGGGAATGTGCGTGGTGCTAGTGCCAAATATTTGTATTAGCACCAGCATATCCAACACTACACAATTACGCCCACAGCACTTCAGAAAGGTCATGTGTGTCCACTGGGAATGTGCGTGGTGCTAGTGCCAAATATTGGTATTAGCACCAGCATATCCAACACTACACAAATACGCCCACAGTAGTTAAGAAACTTCATGTGTGTTTACTGGGAATGTGCGTGGTGCTAGTGCCAAATATTGGTATTAGCACCAGCATATCCAACATTACACAAATACGCCCACAGTAGTTAAGAAACTTCATGTGTGTCCACTTGAATGTGCATGGTGCTAGTGCCAAATATTGGTATTAGCACCAGCATATCCAACACTACACAAATACGCCCACAGCACTTCAGAAAGGTCATGTGTGTCCACTGGGAATGTGCGTGGTGCTAGTGCCAAATATTGGTATTAGCACCAGCATATCCAACACTACACAAATACGCCCACAGTAGTTAAGAAACTTCATGTGTGTCCACTGGGAATGTGCGTGGTGCTAGTGCCAAATATTGGTATTAGCACCAGCATATCCAACACTACACAAATACGCTTACAGTAGTTAAGAAACTTCATGTGTGTCCACCGGGAATGTGCGTGGTGCTAGTGCCAAATATTGGTATTAGCACCAGCATATCCAACACTACACAAATACGCTTACAGTAGTTAAGAAACTTCATGTGTGTCCACCGGGAATGTGCGTGGTGCTAGTGCCAAATATTGGTATTAGCACCAGCATATCCAACACTACGCAAATACGCCCACAGCACTTCAGAAAGGTCATGTGTGTCCACTGGGAATGTGCGTGGTGCTAGTGCAAAATATTGGTATTAGCACCAGCATATCCAACACTACACAAATACGCCCACAGTAGTTAAGAAACTTCATGTGTGTCCACTGTAATGTGCGTGGTGCTAGTGCCAAATATTTGTAGTAGCACCAGCATTTCCAACAATACATGAATACGCCCACAGCTCTTAAGAAACCTCATGTGTTTCCATTGGGAATGTGCGTGGTGCTAGTACCAAATATTGATTTTAGCACCAGCATATCCAACACTACACAAATATGCCCACAGCACTTCAGAAAGGTCATGTGTTTCCACTGGGAATGTGCGTGGTGCTAGTGCCAAATATTGGTATTAGCACCAGCATATCCAACACTACACAAATATGCCCACAGTAGTTTAGAAACTTCATGTGTGTCCACTGGGAATGTGCGTGGTGCTAGTGCCAAATATTGGTATTAGCACCAGCATATCCAACATTATACAAATACGCCCACAGTAGTTAAAAAACTTCATGTGCGTCCACTGGGAATGTGCGTGGTGCTATTGCCAAATATTGGTATTAGCACCAGCATATCCAACACTACACAAATACGCCCACAGCACTTCAGAAAGGTCATGTGTGTCCACTGGGAATGTGCGTGGTGCTAGTGCCAAATATTGGTATTAGCACCAGCATATCCAACACTACACAAATACGCCCACAGTAGTTAAGAAACTTCATGTGTGTTTAATGGGAATGTGCGTGGTGCTAGTGCCAAATATTGGTATTAGCACCAGCATATCCAACATTACACAAATACGCCCACAGTAGTTAAGAAACTTCATGTGTGTCCACTGGAATGTGCGTGGTGCTAGTGAAAAATATTGGTATTAGCACCAGCATATCCAACATTACACAAATACGCCCACAGTAGTTAAGAAACTTCATGTGTGTCCACTGGAATGTGCGTGGTGCTAGTGCCAAATATTGGTATTAGAACCAGCATATCCCACACTACACAAATACGCCCACAGCACTTCAGAAAGGTCATGTGTGTCCACTGGGAATGTGCGTGGTGCTAGTGCCAAATATTGGTATTAGCACCAGCATATCCAACACTACACAAATACGCCCACAGCACTTCAGAAACTTCATTTGTGTCAATTTTGAATGTGCGTGATGCTAGTACCAAATATTGGTATTAGCACCAGCATATCCAACACTACACAAATACGCCCACAGCACTTCAGTAACTTCATGTATGTCCACTGGGAATGAACATTGTGCTAGTGCAAAATATTAGCCTTAGCACAAACACATCCAACACTACACAAATGCACTCACAGCAATTCAAAAAATTCATGTGTGTCCACTGGGAGTTTGGGTGGTGCTAGTTCCAAATATTGGTATTAGCACCAGCATATCCAACACTACAAAATACGCCCACAGCACTTCAGTAACTTCATGTGTGTCCACTGGGAATGTGAGTGGTGCTAGTGCCAAATATTAGTCTTAGAAACAGCATATCCAACACTCCCCAATACGCTCGCAGTACTTCAGAAACTTCATGTGTGTCCACTGGGAATGTGCGTGGTGCTAGTGCCAAATATTGGTATTAGCACCAGCATATCCAACACTACACAAATATGCCCACAGCACTTCAGTAACTTCATGTGTGTCCACTGTGATTGTGCGTTGTGCTAGTGCCAAATATTAGTCTTAGCACCAGCATATCCAACACTACACAAATACGCTCACAGTACTTCAGAAACTTCATGTGTGTCCACTGGGAATGTGCGTTGTGCTAGTGCCAAACATTAGTCTTAGCACCAGCATATCCAACACTTCAAAAATATGCTCACAGTACTTCAGTAACTTCTTGTGTGTCCACTGGGAATGTGCGTGGAGCTAGTGCCAAATATTGGTATTAGCACAAGCATATCCAACACTACACAAATACACCCACAGTACTTATGAAAATTCATGTGTGTCTACTAGGAATGTGTGTGGTGCTAGTGCATAATATTGGTATTAGCACAAGCATATCCAACTCAAATCAAAAACGCTTACAGTACTTATAAAAATTCATGTGTGTCTACTAGGAATGTGTGTGGTGCTAGTAACAAATATTGGTATTAGCACCAGCATATCCAAAACTACACAAATACCCCCACAGCACTTCAGAAAGGTCATGTGTGTCCACTGGGAATGTGTGTGGTGCTAGTGCCAAATATTGGTATTCACACCAGCATATCCAACACTACACAAATACGCCCACAGCACTTCAGAAACTTCATGTGTGTCCACTGGGAATGTGCGTGGTGCTAGTGCCAAATATTGGTATTCGAACCAGCATATCCAACACTACACAAATACACCCACAGCACTTCAGAAAGGTCATGTGTGTCAACTGGGAATGTGCGTGGTGCTAGTACCAAATATGGGTATTAGAAACAGCATATCAAAACTACACAAATACGCCCTCAGTACTTCAGAAACTTCATGTGTGTCCACTGGGAATGTGCGTGGTGCTAGTGCCAAATATTAGTATTAGCACCAGCATATCTAACACTACACAAATACGACCACAACTCTTCAGAAACTTCATGTGCGTCCACTGGGAATGTGCGTGGTTCTAGTGCCAAATATTGGTATTAGCACCAGCATATCCAACTCTACACAAATATGCCCACAGCACTTCAGAAAGGTAATGTGTGTGAACTGGGAATGTGTGTGGTGCTAGTGCCAAATATTGGTATTAGCACCAGCATATCCAACACTACACAAATACGCCCACAGCACTTCACAAACTTCATGTTTGTCCACTGGGAATGTGCCTGGTGTTAGTGCCAAATGTTGGTATTAGCACCAGCATATCCAACACTACATAAATGCGCCCACAGCACTTTAGAAAGGTCATGTGTGTCCACAGGGAATGTGCGTGGTGCTAGTGCCAAATATTGGTATTAGCACCAGCATATCCAACACTACACAAATACGCCCACAGCACTTCAGAAAGGTCATGTGTGTCCACTGGGAATGTGCGTGGTGCTAGTGCCAAATATTGGTATTAGCACCAGCATATCCAACACTACACAAATACGCCCACAGTAGTTAAGAAACTTCATGTGTGTTTACTGGGAATGTGCGTGGTGCTAGTGCCAAATATTGGTATTAGCACCAGCATATCCAACACTACACAAATACGCCCACAGTAGTTAAGAAACTTCATGTGTGTCCACTGGAATGTGCGTGGTGCTAGTGCCAAATATTGGTATTAGCACCAGCATATCCAACACTACACAAATACGCCCACAGCACTTCAGAAAGGTCATGTGTGTCCACTGGGAATGTGCGTGGTGCTAGTGCCAAATATTGGTATTAGCACCAGCATATCCAACATTATACAAATACGCCCACAGTAGTTAAGAAACTTCATGTGCGTCCACTGGGAATGTGCGTGGTGCTAGTGCCAAATATTGGTATTAGCACCAGCATATCCAACACTACACAAATACGCCCACAGCACTTCAGAAAGGTCATGTGTGTCCACTGGGAATGTGCGTGGTGCTAGTGCCAAATATTGGTATTAGCACCAGCATATCCAACACTACACAAATACGCCCACAGTAGTTAAGAAACTTCATGTGTGTCCACTGGGAATGTGCGTGGTGCTAGTGCCAAATATTGGTATTAGCACCAGCATATCCAACACTACACAAATACGCTCACAGTACTTCAGAAACTTCATGTGTGTCCACTGGGAATGTGCGTTGTGCTAGTGCCAAACATTAGTCTTAGCACCAGCATATCCAACACTTCAAAAATATGCTCACAGTACTTCAGTAACTTCTTGTGTGTCCACTGGGAATGTGCGTGGAGCTAGTGCCAAATATTGGTATTAGCACAAGCATATCCAACACTACACAAATACACCCACAGTACTTATGAAAATTCATGTGTGTCTACTAGGAATGTGTGTGGTGCTAGTGCCAAATATTGGTATTAGCACAAGCATATCCAACTCAAATCAAAAACGCTTACAGTACTTATAAAAATTCATGTGTGTCTACTAGGAATGTGTGTGGTGCTAGTAACAAATATTGGTATTAGCACCAGCATATCCAAAACTACACAAATACCCCCACAGCACTTCAGAAAGGTCATGTGTGTCCACTGGGAATGTGTGTGGTGCTAGTGCCAAATATTGGTATTCACACCAGCATATCCAACACTACACAAATACGCCCACAGCACTTCAGAAACTTCATGTGTGTCCACTGGGAATGTGCGTGGTGCTAGTGCCAAATATTGGTATTCGAACCAGCATATCCAACACTACACAAATACACCCACAGCACTTCAGAAAGGTCATGTGTGTCAACTGGGAATGTGCGTGGTGCTAGTACCAAATATGGGTATTAGAAACAGCATATCAAAACTACACAAATACGCCCTCAGTACTTCAGAAACTTCATGTGTGTCCACTGGGAATGTGCGTGGTGCTAGTGCCAAATATTAGTATTAGCACCAGCATATCTAACACTACACAAATACGACCACAACTCTTCAGAAACTTCATGTGCGTCCACTGGGAATGTGCGTGGTTCTAGTGCCAAATATTGGTATTAGCACCAGCATATCCAACACTACACAAATATGCCCACAGCACTTCAGAAAGGTAATGTGTGTGAACTGGGAATGTGTGTGGTGCTAGTGCCAAATATTGGTATTAGCACCAGCATATCCAACACTACACAAATACGCCCACAGCACTTCACAAACTTCATGTTTGTCCACTGGGAATGTGCCTGGTGTTAGTGCCAAATGTTGGTATTAGCACCAGCATATCCAACACCACATAAATGCGCCCACAGCACTTTAGAAAGTTCATGTGTGTCCACAGGGAATGTGCGTGGTGCTAGTGCCAAATATTGGTATTCGAACCAGCATATCCAACACTACACAAATACACCCACAGCACTTCAGAAAGGTCATGTGTGTCAACTGGGAATGTGCGTGGTGCTAGTACCAAATATGGGTATTAGAAACAGCTTATCAAAACTACACAAATACGCCCTCAGTACTTCAGAAACTTCATGTGTGTCCACTGGGAATGTGCGTGGTGCTAGTGCCAAATATTAGTATTAGCACCAGCATATCTAACACTACACAAATACGACCACAACTCTTCAGAAACTTCATGTGCGTCCACTGGGAATGTGCGTGGTTCTAGTGCCAAATATTGGTATTAGCACCAGCATATCCAACACTACACAAATATGCCCACAGCACTTCAGAAAGGTAATGTGTGTGAACTGGGAATGTGTGTGGTGCTAGTGCCAAATATTGGTATTAGCACCAGCATATCCAACACTACACAAATACGCCCACAGCACTTCACAAACTTCATGTTTGTCCACTGGGAATGTGCCTGGTGTTAGTGCCAAATGTTGGTATTAGCACCAGCATATCCAACACTACATAAATGCGCCCACAGCACTTTAGAAAGGTCATGTGTGTCCACAGGGAATGTGCGTGGTGCTAGTGCCAAATATTGGTATTAGCACCAGCATATCCAACACTACACAAATACGCCCACAGCACTTCAGAAAGGTCATGTGTGTCCACTGGGAATGTGCGTGGTGCTAGTGCCAAATATTGGTATTAGCACCAGCATATCCAACACTACACAAATACGCCCACAGTAGTTAAGAAACTTCATGTGTGTTTACTGGGAATGTGCGTGGTGCTAGTGCCAAATATTGGTATTAGCACCAGCATATCCAACACTACACAAATACGCCCACAGTAGTTAAGAAACTTCATGTGTGTCCACTGGAATGTGCGTGGTGCTAGTGCCAAATATTGGTATTAGCACCAGCATATCCAACACTACACAAATACGCCCACAGCACTTCAGAAAGGTCATGTGTGTCCACTGGGAATGTGCGTGGTGCTAGTGCCAAATATTGGTATTAGCACCAGCATATCCAACATTATACAAATACGCCCACAGTAGTTAAGAAACTTCATGTGCGTCCACTGGGAATGTGCGTGGTGCTAGTGCCAAATATTGGTATTAGCACCAGCATATCCAACACTACACAAATACGCCCACAGCACTTCAGAAAGGTCATGTGTGTCCACTGGGAATGTGCGTGGTGCTAGTGCCAAATATTGGTATTAGCACCAGCATATCCAACACTACACAAATACGCCCACAGTAGTTAAGAAACTTCATGTGTGTCCACTGGGAATGTGCGTGGTGCTAGTGCCAAATATTGGTATTAGCACCAGCATATCCAACACTACACAAATACGCTCACAGTACTTCAGAAACTTCATGTGTGTCCACTGGGAATGTGCGTTGTGCTAGTGCCAAACATTAGTCTTAGCACCAGCATATCCAACACTTCAAAAATATGCTCACAGTACTTCAGTAACTTCTTGTGTGTCCACTGGGAATGTGCGTGGAGCTAGTGCCAAATATTGGTATTAGCACAAGCATATCCAACACTACACAAATACACCCACAGTACTTATGAAAATTCATGTGTGTCTACTAGGAATGTGTGTGGTGCTAGTGCCAAATATTGGTATTAGCACAAGCATATCCAACTCAAATCAAAAACGCTTACAGTACTTATAAAAATTCATGTGTGTCTACTAGGAATGTGTGTGGTGCTAGTAACAAATATTGGTATTAGCACCAGCATATCCAAAACTACACAAATACCCCCACAGCACTTCAGAAAGGTCATGTGTGTCCACTGGGAATGTGTGTGGTGCTAGTGCCAAATATTGGTATTCACACCAGCATATCCAACACTACACAAATACGCCCACAGCACTTCAGAAACTTCATGTGTGTCCACTGGGAATGTGCGTGGTGCTAGTGCCAAATATTGGTATTCGAACCAGCATATCCAACACTACACAAATACACCCACAGCACTTCAGAAAGGTCATGTGTGTCAACTGGGAATGTGCGTGGTGCTAGTACCAAATATGGGTATTAGAAACAGCATATCAAAACTACACAAATACGCCCTCAGTACTTCAGAAACTTCATGTGTGTCCACTGGGAATGTGCGTGGTGCTAGTGCCAAATATTAGTATTAGCACCAGCATATCTAACACTACACAAATACGACCACAACTCTTCAGAAACTTCATGTGCGTCCACTGGGAATGTGCGTGGTTCTAGTGCCAAATATTGGTATTAGCACCAGCATATCCAACACTACACAAATATGCCCACAGCACTTCAGAAAGGTAATGTGTGTGAACTGGGAATGTGTGTGGTGCTAGTGCCAAATATTGGTATTAGCACCAGCATATCCAACACTACACAAATACGCCCACAGCACTTCACAAACTTCATGTTTGTCCACTGGGAATGTGCCTGGTGTTAGTGCCAAATGTTGGTATTAGCACCAGCATATCCAACACCACATAAATGCGCCCACAGCACTTTAGAAAGTTCATGTGTGTCCACAGGGAATGTGCGTGGTGCTAGTGCCAAATATTGGTATTCGAACCAGCATATCCAACACTACACAAATACACCCACAGCACTTCAGAAAGGTCATGTGTGTCAACTGGGAATGTGCGTGGTGCTAGTACCAAATATGGGTATTAGAAACAGCTTATCAAAACTACACAAATACGCCCTCAGTACTTCAGAAACTTCATGTGTGTCCACTGGGAATGTGCGTGGTGCTAGTGCCAAATATTAGTATTAGCACCAGCATATCTAACACTACACAAATACGACCACAACTCTTCAGAAACTTCATGTGCGTCCACTGGGAATGTGCGTGGTTCTAGTGCCAAATATTGGTATTAGCACCAGCATATCCAACACTACACAAATATGCCCACAGCACTTCAGAAAGGTAATGTGTGTGAACTGGGAATGTGTGTGGTGCTAGTGCCAAATATTGGTATTAGCACCAGCATATCCAACACTACACAAATACGCCCACAGCACTTCACAAACTTCATGTTTGTCCACTGGGAATGTTACTGGTGTTAGTGCCAAATGTTGGTATTAGCACCAGCATATCCAACACTACATAAATGCGCCCACAGCACTTTAGAAAGGTCATGTGTGTCCACAGGGAATGTGCGTGGTGCTAGTGCCAAATATTGGTATTAGCACCAGCATATCCAACACTACACAAATACGCCCACAGCACTTCAGAAAGGTCATGTGTGTCCACTGGGAATGTGCGTGGTGCTAGTGCCAAATATTGGTATTAGCACCAGCATATCCAACATTACACAAATACGCCCACAGTAGTTAAGAAACTTCATGTGTGTCCACTGGAATGTGCGTGGTGCTAGTGCCAAATATTGGTATTAGCACCAGCATATCCAACACTACACAAATACGCCCACAGTAGTTAAGAAACTTCATGTGTGTCCACTGGGAATGTGCGTGGTGCTAGTGCCAAATATTGGTATTAGCACCAGCATATCCAACACTACACAAATACGCTCACAGTACTTCAGAAACTTCATGTGTGTCCACTGGGAATGTGCGTTGTGCTAGTGCCAAACATTAGTCTTAGCACCAGCATATCCAACACTTCAAAAATATGCTCACAGTACTTCAGTAACTTCTTGTGTGTCCACTGGGAATGTGCGTGGAGCTAGTGCCAAATATTGGTATTAGCACAAGCATATCCAACACTACACAAATACACCCACAGTACTTATGAAAATTCATGTGTGTCTACTAGGAATGTGTGTGGTGCTAGTGCCAAATATTGGTATTAGCACAAGCATATCCAACTCAAATCAAAAACGCTTACAGTACTTATAAAAATTCATGTGTGTCTACTAGGAATGTGTGTGGTGCTAGTAACAAATATTGGTATTAGCACCAGCATATCCAAAACTACACAAATACCCCCACAGCACTTCAGAAAGGTCATGTGTGTCCACTGGGAATGTGTGTGGTGCTAGTGCCAAATATTGGTATTCACACCAGCATATCCAACACTACACAAATACGCCCACAGCACTTCAGAAACTTCATGTGTGTCCACTGGGAATGTGCGTGGTGCTAGTGCCAAATATTGGTATTCGAACCAGCATATCCAACACTACACAAATACACCCACAGCACTTCAGAAAGGTCATGTGTGTCAACTGGGAATGTGCGTGGTGCTAGTACCAAATATGGGTATTAGAAACAGCATATCAAAACTACACAAATACGCCCTCAGTACTTCAGAAACTTCATGTGTGTCCACTGGGAATGTGCGTGGTGCTAGTGCCAAATATTAGTATTAGCACCAGCATATCTAACACTACACAAATACGACCACAACTCTTCAGAAACTTCATGTGCGTCCACTGGGAATGTGCGTGGTTCTAGTGCCAAATATTGGTATTAGCACCAGCATATCCAACACTACACAAATATGCCCACAGCACTTCAGAAAGGTAATGTGTGTGAACTGGGAATGTGTGTGGTGCTAGTGCCAAATATTGGTATTAGCACCAGCATATCCAACACTACACAAATACGCCCACAGCACTTCACAAACTTCATGTTTGTCCACTGGGAATGTGCCTGGTGTTAGTGCCAAATGTTGGTATTAGCACCAGCATATCCAACACTACATAAATGCGCCCACAGCACTTTAGAAAGTTCATGTGTGTCCACAGGGAATGTGCGTGGTGCTAGTGCCAAATATTGGTATTAGCACCAGCATATCCAACACTACACAAATACGCCCACAGCACTTCAGAAAGGTCATGTGTGTCCACTGGGAATGTGCGTGGTTCTAGTGCCAAATATTGGTATTAGCACCAGCATATCCAACATTACACAAATACGCCCACAGTAGTTAAGAAACTTCATGTGTGTCCACTGGAATGTGCGTGGTGCTAGTGCCAAATATTGGTATTAGCACCAGCATATCCAACACTACACAAATACGCCCACAGCACTTCAGAAAGGTCATGTGTGTCCACTGGGAATGTGCGTGGTGCTAGTGCCAAATATTGGTATTAGCACCAGCATATCCAACACTACACAAATACGCCCACAGTAGTTAAGAAACTTCATGTGTGTCCACTGGGAATGTGCGTGGTGCTAGTGCCAAATATTGGTATTAGCACCAGCATATCCAACACTACACAAATACGCTTACAGTAGTTAAGAAACTTCATGTGTGTCCACCGGGAATGTGCGTGGTGCTAGTGCCAAATATTGGTATTAGCACCAGCATATCCAACACTACGCAAATACGCCCACAGCACTTCAGAAAGGTCATGTGTGTCCACTGGGAATGTGCGTGGTGCTAGTGCAAAATATTGGTATTAGCACCAGCATATCCAACACTACACAAATACGCCCACAGTAGTTAAGAAACTTCATGTGTGTCCACTGTAATGTGCGTGGTGCTAGTGCCAAATATTTGTAGTAGCACCAGCATTTCCAACAATACATGAATACGCCCACAGCTCTTAAGAAACCTCATGTGTTTCCATTGGGAATGTGCGTGGTGCTAGTACCAAATATTGATTTTAGCACCAGCATATCCAACACTACACAAATATGCCCACAGCACTTCAGAAAGGTCATGTGTTTCCACTGGGAATGTGCGTGGTGCTAGTGCCAAATATTGGTATTAGCACCAGCATATCCAACACTACACAAATACGCCCACAGTAGTTTAGAAACTTCATGTGTGTCCACTGGGAATGTGCGTGGTGCTAGTGCCAAATATTGGTATTAGCACCAGCATATCTAACATTATACAAATACGCCCACAGTAGTTAAAAAACTTCATGTGCGTCCACTGGGAATGTGCGTGGTGCTATTGCCAAATATTGGTATTAGCACCAGTATATCCAACACTACACAAATACGCCCACAGCACTTCAGAAAGGTCATGTGTGTCCACTGGGAATGTGCGTGGTTCTAGTGCCAAATATTGGTATTAGCACCAGCATATCCAACACTACACAAATACGCCCACAGTAGTTAAGAAACTTCATGTGTGTTTACTGGGAATGTGCGTGGTGCTAGTGCCAAATATTGGTATTAGGACCAGCATATCCAACATTACACAAATACGCCCACAGTAGTTAAGAAACTTCATGTGTGTCCACTGGAATGTGCGTGGATCTAGTGAAAAATATTGGTATTAGCACCAGCATATCCAACATTACACAAATGCGCCCACAGTAGTTAAGAAACTTCATGTGTGTCCACTGGAATGTGCGTGGTGCTAGTGCCAAATATTGGTATTAGAACCAGCATATCCCACACTACACAAATACGCCCACAGCACTTCAGAAAGGTCATGTGTGTCCACTGGGAATGTGCTTGGTTCTAGTGCTAAATATGGTATTAGCACCAGCATATCCAACACTAAACAAATACGCCCACAGTACTTCAGAAAGGTCATGTGTGTCCACTGGGAATGTGCGATGTGCTAGTGCCAAATATGGTATTAGCACCAGCATATCGAACACTACACAAATACGCCCACAGCACTTCAGAAAGGTCATGTGTGTCCACTGGGAATGTGCGTGGTGCTAGTGCCAAATATTGGTATTAGCACCAGCATATCCAACATTACACAAATACGCCCACAGTAGTTAAGAAACTTCATGTGTGTCCACTGGAATGTGCGTGGTGCTAGTGCCAAATATTGGTATTAGCACCAGCATATCCAACACTACACAAATACGCCCACAGCACTTCAGAAAGGTCATGTGTGTCCACTGGGAATGTGCGTGGTGCTAGTGCCAAATATTGGTATTAGCACCAGCATATCCAACACTACACAAATACGCCCACAGTAGTTAAGAAACTTCATGTGTGTCCACTGGGAATGTGCGTGGTGCTAGTGCCAAATATTGGTATTAGCACCAGCATATCCAACACTACACAAATACGCTTACAGTAGTTAAGAAACTTCATGTGTGTCCACCGGGAATGTGCGTGGTGCTAGTGCCAAATATTGGTATTAGCACCAGCATATCCAACACTACGCAAATACGCCCACAGCACTTCAGAAAGGTCATGTGTGTCCACTGGGAATGTGCGTGGTGCTAGTGCAAAATATTGGTATTAGCACCAGCATATCCAACACTACACAAATACGCCCACAGTAGTTAAGAAACTTCATGTGTGTCCACTGTAATGTGCGTGGTGCTAGTGCCAAATATTTGTAGTAGCACCAGCATTTCCAACAATACATGAATACGCCCACAGCTCTTAAGAAACCTCATGTGTTTCCATTGGGAATGTGCGTGGTGCTAGTACCAAATATTGATTTTAGCACCAGCATATCCAACACTACACAAATATGCCCACAGCACTTCAGAAAGGTCATGTGTTTCCACTGGGAATGTGCGTGGTGCTAGTGCCAAATATTGGTATTAGCACCAGCATATCCAACACTACACAAATACGCCCACAGTAGTTTAGAAACTTCATGTGTGTCCACTGGGAATGTGCGTGGTGCTAGTGCCAAATATTGGTATTAGAACCAGCATATCCAACATTATACAAATACGCCCACAGTAGTTAAAAAACTTCATGTGTGTTTACTGGGAATGTGTTTGATGCTAGTGCCAAATATTGGTATTAGCACCAGCATATCCAACATTACACAAATACGCCCACAGTAGTTAAGAAACTTCATGTGTGTCCACTGGAATGTGCGTGGTGCTAGTGCCAAATATTGGTATTAGAACCAGCATATCCCACACTACACAAATACGCCCACAGCACTTCAGAAAGGTCATGTGTGTCCACTGGGAATGTGCGTGGTGCTAGATCCAAATATGGTATTAGCACCAGCATATCCAACACTACACAAATACGCCCACAGTACATCAGAAAGGTCATGTGTGTCCACTGGGAATGTGCGTGGTGCTAGTGCCAAATATGGTATTAGCACCAGCATATCGAACACTACACAAATACGCCCACAGCACTTCAGAAAGGTCATGTGTGTCCACTGGGAATGTGCGTGGTTCTATTTCCAAATATTGGTATTAGCACTAGCATATCCAACATTACACAAATACGCCCACAGTAGTTAAGAAACTTCATGTGTCTCCACTGGAATGTGCGTGGTGCTAGTGCCAAATATTGGTATTAGCACCAGCATATCCAACAATACATGAATACGCCCACAGCTCTTGAGAAACCTCATGTGTTTCCATTGGGAATGTGCGTGGTGCTAGTGCAAAATATTGATTTTAGCACCAGCATATCCAACACTACACAAATACGCCTACAGCACTTCAGAAAGGTCATGTGTGTCCACTGGGAATGTGCGTGGTGCTAGTGCCAAATATTGGTATTAGCACCAGCATATCCAACACTACACAAATACGCCCACAGTAGTTTAGAAACTTCATGTGTGTCCACTGGGAATGTGCGTGGTGCTAGTGCCAAATATTGGTATTAGCACGAGTATATCCAACATTATACAAATACGCCCACAGTAGTTAAGAAACTTCATGTGCGTCCACTGGGAATGTGCGTGGTGCTAGTGCCAAATATTGGTATTAGCACCAGCATATCCAACACTACACAAATACGCCCACAGCACTTCAGAAAGGTCATGTGTGTCCACTGGGAATGTGCGTGGTGCTAGTGCCAAATATTGGTATTAGCACCAGCATATCCAACATTACACAAATACGCCCACAGTAGTTAAGAAACTTCATGTGTGTCCACTGGAATGTGCGTGGTGCTAGTGCCAAATATTGGTATTAGCACCAGCATATCCAACACTACACAAATACGCCCACAGCACTTCAGAAAGGTCATGTGTGTCCACTGGGAATGTGCGTGGTGCTAGTGCCAAATATTGGTATTTGCACCAGCATATCCAACACTACACAAATACGCCCACAGTAGTTAAGAAACTTCATGTGTGTCCACTGGGAATGTGCGTGGTGCTAGTGCCAAATATTGGTATTAGCACCAGCATATCCAACACTACACAAATACGCTTACAGTAGTTAAGAAACTTCATGTGTGTCCACCGGGAATGTGCGTGGTGCTAGTGCCAAATATTGGTATTAGCACCAGCATATCCAACACTACGCAAATACGCCCACAGCACTTCAGAAAGGTCATGTGTGTCCACTGGGAATGAGCGTGGTGCTAGTGCAAAATATTGGTATTAGCACCAGCATATCCAACACTACACAAATACGCCCACAGTAGTTAAGAAACTTCATGTGTGTCCACTGGAATGTGCGTGGTGCTAGTGCCAAATATTTGTAGTAGCACCAGCATTTCCAACAATACATGAATACACCCACAGCTCTTAAGAAACCTCATGTGTTTCCATTGGGAATGTGCGTGGTGCTAGTACCAAATATTGATTTTAGCACCAGCATATCCAACACTACACAAATATGCCCACAGCACTTCAGAAAGGTCATGTGTTTCCACTGGGAATGTGCGTGGTGCTAGTGCCAAATATTGGTATTAGCACCAGCATATCCAACACTACACAAATACGCCCACAGTAGTTTAGAAACTTCATGTGTGTCCACTGGGAATGTGCGTGGTGCTAGTGCCAAATATTGGTATTAGCACCAGCATATCCAACACTACGCAAATACGCCCACAGCACTTCAGAAAGGTCATGTGTGTCCACTGGGAATGTGCGTGGTGCTAGTGCAAAATATTGGTATTAGCACCAGCATATCCAACACTACACAAATACGCCCACAGTAGTTAAGAAACTTCATGTGTGTCCACTGTAATGTGCGTGGTGCTAGTGCCAAATATTTGTAGTAGCACCAGCATTTCCAACAATACATGAATACGCCCACAGCTCTTAAGAAACCTCATGTGTTTCCATTGGGAATGTGCGTGGTGCTAGTACCAAATATTGATTTTAGCACCAGCATATCCAACACTACACAAATATGCCCACAGCACTTCAGAAAGGTCATGTGTTTCCACTGGGAATGTGCGTGGTGCTAGTGCCAAATATTGGTATTAGCACCAGCATATCCAACACTACACAAATACGCCCACAGTAGTTTAGAAACTTCATGTGTGTCCACTGGGAATGTGCGTGGTGCTAGTGCCAAATATTGGTATTAGCACCAGCATATCTAACATTATACAAATACGCCCACAGTAGTTAAAAAACTTCATGTGCGTCCACTGGGAATGTGCGTGGTGCTATTGCCAAATATTGGTATTAGCACCAGTATATCCAACACTACACAAATACGCCCACAGCACTTCAGAAAGGTCATGTGTGTCCACTGGGAATGTGCGTGGTTCTAGTGCCAAATATTGGTATTAGCACCAGCATATCCAACACTACACAAATACGCCCACAGTAGTTAAGAAACTTCATGTGTGTTTACTGGGAATGTGCGTGGTGCTAGTGCCAAATATTGGTATTAGGACCAGCATATCCAACATTACACAAATACGCCCACAGTAGTTAAGAAACTTCATGTGTGTCCACTGGAATGTGCGTGGATCTAGTGAAAAATATTGGTATTAGCACCAGCATATCCAACATTACACAAATGCGCCCACAGTAGTTAAGAAACTTCATGTGTGTCCACTGGAATGTGCGTGGTGCTAGTGCCAAATATTGGTATTAGAACCAGCATATCCCACACTACACAAATACGCCCACAGCACTTCAGAAAGGTCATGTGTGTCCACTGGGAATGTGCTTGGTTCTAGTGCTAAATATGGTATTAGCACCAGCATATCCAACACTAAACAAATACGCCCACAGTACTTCAGAAAGGTCATGTGTGTCCACTGGGAATGTGCGATGTGCTAGTGCCAAATATGGTATTAGCACCAGCATATCGAACACTACACAAATACGCCCACAGCACTTCAGAAAGGTCATGTGTGTCCACTGGGAATGTGCGTGGTGCTAGTGCCAAATATTGGTATTAGCACCAGCATATCCAACATTACACAAATACGCCCACAGTAGTTAAGAAACTTCATGTGTGTCCACTGGAATGTGCGTGGTGCTAGTGCCAAATATTGGTATTAGCACCAGCATATCCAACACTACACAAATACGCCCACAGCACTTCAGAAAGGTCATGTGTGTCCACTGGGAATGTGCGTGGTGCTAGTGCCAAATATTGGTATTAGCACCAGCATATCCAACACTACACAAATACGCCCACAGTAGTTAAGAAACTTCATGTGTGTCCACTGGGAATGTGCGTGGTGCTAGTGCCAAATATTGGTATTAGCACCAGCATATCCAACACTACACAAATACGCTTACAGTAGTTAAGAAACTTCATGTGTGTCCACCGGGAATGTGCGTGGTGCTAGTGCCAAATATTGGTATTAGCACCAGCATATCCAACACTACGCAAATACGCCCACAGCACTTCAGAAAGGTCATGTGTGTCCACTGGGAATGTGCGTGGTGCTAGTGCAAAATATTGGTATTAGCACCAGCATATCCAACACTACACAAATACGCCCACAGTAGTTAAGAAACTTCATGTGTGTCCACTGTAATGTGCGTGGTGCTAGTGCCAAATATTTGTAGTAGCACCAGCATTTCCAACAATACATGAATACGCCCACAGCTCTTAAGAAACCTCATGTGTTTCCATTGGGAATGTGCGTGGTGCTAGTACCAAATATTGATTTTAGCACCAGCATATCCAACACTACACAAATATGCCCACAGCACTTCAGAAAGGTCATGTGTTTCCACTGGGAATGTGCGTGGTGCTAGTGCCAAATATTGGTATTAGCACCAGCATATCCAACACTACACAAATACGCCCACAGTAGTTTAGAAACTTCATGTGTGTCCACTGGGAATGTGCGTGGTGCTAGTGCCAAATATTGGTATTAGAACCAGCATATCCAACATTATACAAATACGCCCACAGTAGTTAAAAAACTTCATGTGTGTTTACTGGGAATGTGTTTGATGCTAGTGCCAAATATTGGTATTAGCACCAGCATATCCAACATTACACAAATACGCCCACAGTAGTTAAGAAACTTCATGTGTGTCCACTGGAATGTGCGTGGTGCTAGTGCCAAATATTGGTATTAGAACCAGCATATCCCACACTACACAAATACGCCCACAGCACTTCAGAAAGGTCATGTGTGTCCACTGGGAATGTGCGTGGTGCTAGATCCAAATATGGTATTAGCACCAGCATATCCAACACTACACAAATACGCCCACAGTACATCAGAAAGGTCATGTGTGTCCACTGGGAATGTGCGTGGTGCTAGTGCCAAATATGGTATTAGCACCAGCATATCGAACACTACACAAATACGCCCACAGCACTTCAGAAAGGTCATGTGTGTCCACTGGGAATGTGCGTGGTTCTATTTCCAAATATTGGTATTAGCACTAGCATATCCAACATTACACAAATACGCCCACAGTAGTTAAGAAACTTCATGTGTCTCCACTGGAATGTGCGTGGTGCTAGTGCCAAATATTGGTATTAGCACCAGCATATCCAACAATACATGAATACGCCCACAGCTCTTGAGAAACCTCATGTGTTTCCATTGGGAATGTGCGTGGTGCTAGTGCAAAATATTGATTTTAGCACCAGCATATCCAACACTACACAAATACGCCTACAGCACTTCAGAAAGGTCATGTGTGTCCACTGGGAATGTGCGTGGTGCTAGTGCCAAATATTGGTATTAGCACCAGCATATCCAACACTACACAAATACGCCCACAGTAGTTTAGAAACTTCATGTGTGTCCACTGGGAATGTGCGTGGTGCTAGTGCCAAATATTGGTATTAGCACGAGTATATCCAACATTATACAAATACGCCCACAGTAGTTAAGAAACTTCATGTGCGTCCACTGGGAATGTGCGTGGTGCTAGTGCCAAATATTGGTATTAGCACCAGCATATCCAACACTACACAAATACGCCCACAGCACTTCAGAAAGGTCATGTGTGTCCACTGGGAATGTGCGTGGTGCTAGTGCCAAATATTGGTATTAGCACCAGCATATCCAACATTACACAAATACGCCCACAGTAGTTAAGAAACTTCATGTGTGTCCACTGGAATGTGCGTGGTGCTAGTGCCAAATATTGGTATTAGCACCAGCATATCCAACACTACACAAATACGCCCACAGCACTTCAGAAAGGTCATGTGTGTCCACTGGGAATGTGCGTGGTGCTAGTGCCAAATATTGGTATTTGCACCAGCATATCCAACACTACACAAATACGCCCACAGTAGTTAAGAAACTTCATGTGTGTCCACTGGGAATGTGCGTGGTGCTAGTGCCAAATATTGGTATTAGCACCAGCATATCCAACACTACACAAATACGCTTACAGTAGTTAAGAAACTTCATGTGTGTCCACCGGGAATGTGCGTGGTGCTAGTGCCAAATATTGGTATTAGCACCAGCATATCCAACACTACGCAAATACGCCCACAGCACTTCAGAAAGGTCATGTGTGTCCACTGGGAATGTGCGTGGTGCTATTGCAAAATATTGGTATTAGCACCAGCATATCCAACACTACACAAATACGCCCACAGTAGTTAAGAAACTTCATGTGTGTCCACTGGAATGTGCGTGGTACTAGTGCCAAATATTTGTAGTAGCACCAGCATTTCCAACAATACATGAATACACCCACAGCTCTTAAGAAACCTCATGTGTTTCCATTGGGAATGTGCGTGGTGCTAGTACCAAATATTGATTTTAGCACCAGCATATCCAACACTACACAAATATGCCCACAGCACTTCAGAAAGGTCATGTGTTTCCACTGGGAATGTGCGTGGTGCTAGTGCCAAATATTGGTATTAGCACCAGCATATCCAACACTACACAAATACGCCCACAGTAGTTTAGAAACTTCATGTGTGTCCACTGGGAATGTGCGTGGTGCTAGTGCCAAATATTGGTATTAGCACCAGCATATCCAACATTATACAAATACGCCCACAGTAGTTAAAAAACTTCATGTGTGTTTACTGGGAATGTGTTTGATGCTAGTGCCAAATATTGGTATTAGCACCAGCATATCCAACATTACACAAATACGCCCACAGTAGTTAAGAAACTTCATGTGTGTCCACTGGAATGTGCGTGGTGCTAGTGCCAAATATTGGTATTAGAAACAGCATATCCCACACTACACAAATACGCCCACAGCACTTCAGAAAGGTCATGTGTGTCCACTGGGAATGTGCGTGGTGCTAGATCCAAATATGGTATTAGCACCAGCATATCCAACACTACACAAATACGCCCACAGTACATCAGAAAGGTCATGTGTGTCCACTGGGAATGTGCGTGGTGCTAGTGCCAAATATGGTATTAGCACCAGCATATCGAACACTACACAAATACGCCCACAGCACTTCAGAAAGGTCATGTGTGTCCACTGGGAATGTGCGTGGTTCTATTTCCAAATATTGGTATTAGCACCAGCATATCCAACATTACACAAATACGCCCACAGTAGTTAAGAAACTTCATGTGTCTCCACTGGAATGTGCGTGGTGCTAGTGCCAAATATTGGTATTAGCACCAGCATATCCAACAATACATGAATACGCCCACAGCTCTTAAGAAACCTCATGTGTTTCCATTGGGAATGTGCGTGGTGCTAGTGCAAAATATTGATTTTAGCACCAGCATATCCAACACTACACAAATACGCCTACAGCACTTCAGAAAGGTCATGTGTGTCCACTGGGAATGTGCGTGGTGCTAGTGCCAAATTTTGGTATTTGCACCAGCATATCCAACACTACACAAATACGCCCACAGTAGTTTAGAAACTTCATGTGTGTCCACTGGGAATGTGCGTGGTGCTAGTGCCAAATATTGGTATTAGCACGAGTATATCCAACATTATACAATTACGCCCACAGTAGTTAAGAAACTTCATGTGCGTCCACTGGGAATGTGCGTGGTGCTAGTGCCAAATATTGGTATTAGCACCAGCATATCCAACACTACACAAATACGCCCACAGCACTTCAGAAAGGTCATGTGTGTCCACTGGGAATGTGCGTGGTGCTAGTGCCAAATATTGGTATTAGCACCAGCATATCCAACACTACACAAATACGCCCACAGCACTTCAGAAAGGTCATGTGTGTCCACTGGGAATGTGCGTGGTGCTAGTGCCAAATATTGGTATTAGCACCAGCATATCCAACACTGCACAAATACGCCCACAGTAGTTAAGAAACTTCATGTGTGTTTACTGGGAATGTGCGTGGTGTTAGTGCCAAATATTGGTATTAGCACCAGCATATCCAACATTACTCAAATACGCCCACAGTAGTTAAGAAACTTCATGTGTGTCCACTGGAATGTGCGTGGTGCTAGTGCCAAATATTGGTATTAGCACCAGCATATCCAACACTACACAAATACGCCCACAGCACTTCAGAAAGGTCATGTGTGTCCACTGGGAATGTGCGTGGTGCTAGTGATAAATATTGGTATTAGCACCAGCATATCCCACACTACACAAATACGCCCACAGTAGTTAAGAAACTTCATGTGTGTCCACTGGGAATGTGCGTGGTGCTAGTGCCAAATATTGGTATTAGCACCAGCATATCCAACACTACACAAATACGCTTACAGTAGTTAAGAAACTTCATGTGTGTCCACCGGGAATGTGCGTGGTGCTAGTGCCAAATATTGGTATTAGCACCAGCATATCCAACACTACGCAAATACGCCCACAGCACTTCAGAAAGGTCATGTGTGTCCACTGGGAATGTGCGTGGTGCTAGTGCAAAATATTGGTATTAGCACCAGCATATCCAACACTACACAAATACGCCCACAGTAGTTAAGAAACTTCATGTGTGTCCACTGGAATGTGCGTGGTGCTAGTGCCAAATATTGGTATTAGCACCAGCATATCCAACAATACATGAATACGCCCACAGCTCTTAAGAAACCTCATGTGTTTCCATTTGGAATGTGCGTGGTGCTAGTGCAAAATATTGATTTTAGCACCAGCATATCCAACACTACACAAATGCGCCCACAGAACTTCAGAAAGGTCATGTGTGTCCACTGGGAATGTGCGTGGTGCTAGTGCCAAATATTTGTATTAGCACCAGCATATCCAACACTACACAAATACGCCCAAAGTAGTTTAGAAACTTCATGTGTGTCCACTGGGAATGTGCGTGGTGCTAGTGCCAAATATTGGTATTAGCACCAGCATATCCAACATTACACAAATACGCCCACAGCAGTTAAGAAACTTCATGTGCGTCCACTGGGAATGTGCGTGGTGCTAGTGCCAAATATTGGTATTAGCACCAGCATATCCAACACTACACAAATACGCCCACAGTAGTTAAGAAACTTCATGTGTGTTTACTGGGAATGTGCGTGGTGCTAGTGCCAAATATTGGTATTAGCACCAGCATATCCAACACTACACAAATACGCCCACAGAACTTTAGAAACTTATGTGTGTCCACTGGGAATGTGCGTGGTGCTAGTGCCAAATATTGGTATTAGCACCAGCATATCCAACACTACACAAATACGCCCACAGTAGTTAAGAAACTTCATGTGTGTCCACTGGGAATGTGCGTGGTGCTAGTGCCAAATATTGGTATTAGCACCAGCATATCCAACACTACACAAATACGCCCACAGTAGTTTAGAAACTTCATGTGTGTCCACTGGGAATGTGCGTGGTGCTAGTGCCAAATATTGGTATTAGCACCAGCATATCCAACACTACACAAATACGCCCACAGCACTTCAGCAAGGTCATGTGTGTCCACTGGGAATGTGCGTGGTGCTAGTGCCAAATATTGGTATTAGCACCAGCATATCCAACACTACACAAATACGCCCACAGTAGTTAAGAAACTTCATGTGTGTTTACTGGGAATGTGCGTGGTGCTAGTGCCAAATATTGGTATTAGCACCAGCATATCCAACATTACACAAATACGCCCACAGTAGTTAAGAAACTTCATGTGTGTCCACGGGAATGTGCGTGGTGCTAGTGCCAAATATCGGTATTAGCACCAGCATATCCAACAATACACAAATACGCCCACATCACTTCAGAATTTTCATGTGTGTCCACTGGAAATGTGCGTGGTGCTAGTGCCAAATATCGGTATTAGCACCAGCATATCCAGCACTACACAAATATGCCCACAGCACTTCACAAACTTCATGTGTGTCTACTGGGAATGTGCGTGGTGCTAGTGCCAAATATTTGTATTAGCACCAGCATATCTAACACTAGACAAATACGCCCACAGTAGTTAAGAAACTTCATGTGTGTTTACTGGGAATGTGCGTGGTGCTAGTGCCAAATATTGGTATTAGCACCAGCATATCCAACAATACACAAATACGCCCACAGAACTTTAGAAACTTATGTGTGTCCACTGGGAATGTGCGTGGTGCTAGTGCCAAATATTGGTATTAGCACCAGCATATCCAACACTACACAAATACGCCCACAGTAGTTAAGAAACTTCATGTGTGTCCACTGGGAATGTGCGTGGTGCTAGTGCCAAATATTGGTATTAGCACCAGCATATCCAACACTACACAAATACGCCCACAGCACTTCAGAAAGGTCATGTGTGTCCACTGGGAATGTGCGTGGTGCTAGTGCCAAATATTGGTATTTGCACCAGCATATCCAACACTACACAAATACGCCCACAGTAGTGAAGAAACTTCATGTGTGTTTACTGGGAATGTGCGTGGTGCTAGTGCCAAATATTGGTATTAGCACCAGCATATCCAACATTACACAAATACGCCCACAGTAGTTAAGAAACTTCATGTGTGTCCACTGGGAATGTGCGTGGTGCTAGTGCCAAATATGGTATTTGCACCAGCATATCCAACACTACACAAATACGCCCACAGCACTTCAGAAAGGTCATGTGTGTCCACTGGGAATGTGCGTGGTTCTAGTGCCAAATATTGGTATTAGCACCAGCATATCCAACACTACACAAATACGCCCACAGTAGTTAAGAAACTTCATGTGTGTCCACTGGAATGTGCGTGGTGCTAGTGCCAAATATTGGTATTAGCACCAGCATATCCAACAATACATGAATACGCCCACAACTCTTAAGAAACCTCATGTGTTTCCATTGGGAATGTGCGTGGTGCTAGTGCAAAATATTGATTTTATCACCAGCATATCCAACACTACACAAATGCGCCCACAGCACTTCAGAAAGGTCATGTGTGTCCACTGGGAATGTGCGTGGTTCTAGTGCCAAATATTGGTATTAGCACCAGCATATCCAACACTACACAAATACGCCCACAGTAGTTAAGAAACTTCATGTGTGTCCACTGGAATGTGCGTGGTGCTAGTGCCAAATATTGGTATTAGCACCAGCATATCCAACACTACACAAATACGCCCACAGTAGTTTAGAAACTTCATGTGTGTCCACTGGGAATGTGCGTGGTGCTAGTGCCAAATATTGGTATTAGCACCAGCATATCCAACACTACACAAATACGCCCACAGCACTTCAGCAAGGTCATGTGTGTCCACTGGGAATGTGCGTGGTGCTAGTGCCAAATATTGGTATTAGCACCAGCATATCCAACACTACACAAATACGCCCACAGTAGTTAAGAAACTTCATGTGTGTTTACTGGGAATGTGCGTGGTGCTAGTGCCAAATATTGGTATTAGCACCAGCATATCCAACATTACACAAATACGCCCACAGTAGTTAAGAAACTTCATGTGTGTCCACGGGAATGTGCGTGGTGCTAGTGCCAAATATCGGTATTAGCACCAGCATATCCAACAATACACAAATACGCCCACATCACTTCAGAATCTTCATGTGTGTCCACTGGAAATGTGCGTGGTGCTAGTGCCAAATATCGGTATTAGCACCAGCATATCCAGCACTACACAAATATGCCCACAGCACTTCACAAACTTCATGTGTGTCTACTGGGAATGTGCGTGGTGCTAGTGCCAAATATTTGTATTAGCACCAGCATATCTAACACTAGACAAATACGCCCACAGTAGTTAAGAAACTTCATGTGTGTTTACTGGGAATGTGCGTGGTGCTAGTGCCAAATATTGGTATTAGCACCAGCATATCCAACACTACACAAATACGCCCACAGAACTTTAGAAACTTCATGTGTGTCCACTGGGAATGTGCGTGGTGCTAGTGCCAAATATTGGTATTAGCACCAGCATATCCAACACTACACAAATACGCCCACAGTAGTTAAGAAACTTCATGTGTGTCCACTGGGAATGTGCGTGGTGCTAGTGCCAAATATTGGTATTAGCACCAGCATATCCAACACTACACAAATACGCCCACAGCACTTCAGAAAGGTCATGTGTGTCCACTGGGAATGTGCGTGGTGCTAGTGCCAAATATTGGTATTTGCACCAGCATATCCAACACTACACAAATACGCCCACAGTAGTGAAGAAACTTCATGTGTGTTTACTGGGAATGTGCGTGGTGCTAGTGCCAAATATTGGTATTAGCACCAGCATATCCAACATTACACAAATACGCCCACAGTAGTTAAGAAACTTCATGTGTGTCCACTGGGAATGTGCGTGGTGCTAGTGCCAAATATGGTATTTGCACCAGCATATCCAACACTACACAAATACGCCCACAGCACTTCAGAAAGGTCATGTGTGTCCACTGAGAATGTGCGTGGTTCTAGTGCCAAATATTGGTATTAGCACCAGCATATCCAACACTACACAAATACGCCCACAGTAGTTAAGAAACTTCATGTGTGTCCACTGGAATGTGCGTGGTGCTAGTGCCAAATATTGGTATTAGCACCAGCATATCCAACAATACATGAATACGCCCACAACTCTTAAGAAACCTCATGTGTTTCCATTGGGAATGTGCGTGGTGCTAGTGCAAAATATTGATTTTAGCACCAGCATATCCAACACTACACAAATGCGCCCACAGCACTTCAGAAAGGTCATGTGTGTCCACTGGGAATGTGCGTGGTGCTAGTGCCAAATATTTGTATTAGCACCAGCATATCCAACACTACACAAATACGCCCACAGTAGTTTAGAAACTTCATGTGTGTACACTGGGAATGTGCGTGGTGCTAGTGCCAAATATTGGTATTAGCACCAGCATATCCAACATTACACAAACACGCCCACAGTAGTTAAGAAACTTCATGTGCGTCCACTGGGAATGTGCGTGGTGCTAGTGCCAAATATTGGTATTAGCACCAGCATATCCAACACTACACAAATACGCCCACAGTAGTTAAGAAACTTCATGTGTGTCCACTGGGAATGTGCGTGGTGCTAGTGCCAAATATTGGTATTAGCACCAGCATATCCAACAATACATGAATACGCCCACAGCTCTTAAGAAACCTCATTGGTTTTCCATTGGGAATGTGCGTGGTGCTAGTGCCAAATATTGGTATTAGCACCAGCATATCCAACACTACACAAATACGCCCACAGCACTTCAGAAAGGTCATGTGTGTCCACTGGGAATGTGCGTGGTGCTAGTGCCAAATATTGGTATTTGCACCAGCATATCCAACACTACACAAATACGCCCACAGTAGTTAAGAAACTTCATGTGTGTCCACTGGGAATGTGCGTGGTGCTAGTGCCAAATATGGTATTTGCACCAGCATATCCAACACTACACAAATACGCCCACAGCACTTCAGAAAGGTCATGTGTGTCCACTGAGAATGTGCGTGGTTCTAGTGCCAAATATTGGTATTAGCACCAGCATATCCAACACTACACAAATACGCCCACAGTAGTTAAGAAACTTCATGTGTGTCCACTGGAATGTGCGTGGTGCTAGTGCCAAATATTGGTATTAGCACCAGCATATCCAACAATACATGAATACGCCCACAACTCTTAAGAAACCTCATGTGTTTCCATTGGGAATGTGCGTGGTGCTAGTGCAAAATATTGATTTTAGCACCAGCATATCCAACACTACACAAATGCGCCCACAGCACTTCAGAAAGGTCATGTGTGTCCACTGGTAATGTGCGTGGTGCTAGTGCCAAATATTTGTATTAGCACCAGCATATCCAACACTACACAAATACGCCCACAGTAGTTTAGAAACTTCATGTGTGTACACTGGGAATGTGCGTGGTGCTAGTGCCAAATATTGGTATTAGCACCAGCATATCCAACATTACACAAACACGCCCACAGTAGTTAAGAAACTTCATGTGCGTCCACTGGGAATGTGCGTGGTGCTAGTGCCAAATATTGGTATTAGCACCAGCATATCCAACACTACACAAATACGCCCACAGTAGTTAAGAAACTTCATGTGTGTCCACTGGGAATGTGCGTGGTGCTAGTGCCAAATATTGGTATTAGCACCAGCATATCCAACAATACATGAATACGCCCACAGCTCTTAAGAAACCTCATTGGTTTTCCATTGGGAATGTGCGTGGTGCTAGTGCAAAATATTGATTTTAGCACCAGAATATCCAACACTACACAAATACGCCCACAGCACTTTAGAAACTTCATGTGTGTCCACTGGGAATGTGCGTGGTGCTAGTGCCAAATATTGGTATTAGCACCAGCATATCCAACACTACACAAATACGCCCACAGCACTTCAGAAAGGTCATGTGTGTCCACTGGGAATGTGCGTGGTGCTAGTGCCAAATATTGGTATTTGCACCAGCATATCCAACACTACACAAATACGCCCACAGTAGTTAAGAAACTTCATGTGTGTCCACTGGGAATGTGCGTGGTGCTAGTGCCAAATATGGTATTTGCACCAGCATATCCAACACTACACAAATACGCCCACAGCACTTCAGAAAGGTCATGTGTGTCCACTGAGAATGTGCGTGGTTCTAGTGCCAAATATTGGTATTAGCACCAGCATATCCAACACTACACAAATACGCCCACAGTAGTTAAGAAACTTCATGTGTGTCCACTGGAATGTGCGTGGTGCTAGTGCCAAATATTGGTATTAGCACCAGCATATCCAACAATACATGAATACGCCCACAACTCTTAAGAAACCTCATGTGTTTCCATTGGGAATGTGCGTGGTGCTAGTGCAAAATATTGATTTTAGCACCAGCATATCCAACACTACACAAATGCGCCCACAGCACTTCAGAAAGGTCATGTGTGTCCACTGGGAATGTGCGTGGTGCTAGTGCCAAATATTTGTATTAGCACCAGCATATCCAACACTACACAAATACGCCCACAGTAGTTTAGAAACTTCATGTGTGTACACTGGGAATGTGCGTGGTGCTAGTGCCAAATATTGGTATTAGCACCAGCATATCCAACATTACACAAACACGCCCACAGTAGTTAAGAAACTTCATGTGCGTCCACTGGGAATGTGCGTGGTGCTAGTGCCAAATATTGGTATTAGCACCAGCATATCCAACACTACACAAATACGCCCACAGTAGTTAAGAAACTTCATGTGTGTCCACTGGGAATGTGCGTGGTGCTAGTGCCAAATATTGGTATTAGCACCAGCATATCCAACAATACATGAATACGCCCACAGCTCTTAAGAAACCTCATTGGTTTTCCATTGGGAATGTGCGTGGTGCTAGTGCAAAATATTGATTTTAGCACCAGAATATCCAACACTACACAAATACGCCCACAGCACTTTAGAAACTTCATGTGTGTCCACTGGGAATGTGCGTGGTACTAGTGCTAAATATTGGTATTAGCACCAGTTATCCAACACTACACAAATGCGCCCACAGTTGTTGGCAAACTTCATGTGTGTCCACTGGGAATGTGCGTGGTGCTAGTGCCAAATATCGGTATTAGCACCAGCATATCCAACAATACACAAATACGCCCACATCACTTCAGAATCTTCATGTGTGTCCACTGGAAATGTGCATGGTGCTAGTGCCAAATATCGGTATTAGCACCAGCATATCCAGCACTACACAAATATGCCCACAGCACTTCACAAACTTCATGTGTGTCTACTGGGAATGTGCGTGGTGCTAGTGCCAAATATTGGTATTAGCACCAGCATATCTAACACTAGACAAATACGCCCACAGTAGTTAAGAAACTTCATGTGTGTTTACTGGGAATGTGCGTGGTGCTAGTGCCAAATATTGGTATTAGCACCAGCATATCCAACACTACACAAATACGCCCACAGAACTTTAGAAACTTATGTGTGTCCATGGGAATGTGCGTGGTGCTAGTGCCAAATATTGGTATTAGCACCAGCATATCCAACACTACACAAATACGCCCACAGTAGTTAAGAAACTTCATGTGTGTCCACTGGGAATGTGCGTGGTGCTAGTGCCAAATATTGGTATTAGCACTAGCATATCCAACATTACACAAATACGCCCACAGTAGTTAAGAAACTTCATGTGTGTCCACGGGAATGTGCGTGGTGCTAGTGCCAAATATCGGTATTAGCACCAGCATATCCAACAATACACAAATACGCCCACATCACTTCAGAATCTTCATGTGTGTCCACTGGGAATGTGCGTGGTGCTAGTGCCAAATATTGGTATTAGCACCAGCATATCCAACACTACACAAATACGCCCACAGCACTTCAGAAAGGTCATGTGTGTCCACTGGGAATGTGCGTGGTGCTAGTGCCAAATATTGGTATTTGCACCAGCATATCCAACACTACACAAATACGCCCACAGTAGTGAAGAAACTTCATGTGTGTTTACTGGGAATGTGCGTGGTGCTAGTGCCAAATATTGGTATTAGCACCAGCATATCCAACATTACACAAAAACGCCCACAGTAGTTAAGAAACTTCATGTGTGTCCACTGGGAATGTGCGTGGTGTTAGTGCCAAATATGGTATTTGCACCAGCATATCCAACACTACACAAATACGCCCACAGCACTTCAGAAAGGTCATGTGTGTCCACTGAGAATGTGCGTGGTTCTAGTGCCAAATATTGGTATTAGCACCAGCATATCCAACACTACACAAATACGCCCACAGTAGTTAAGAAACTTCATGTGTGTCCACTGGAATGTGCGTGGTGCTAGTGCCAAATATTGGTATTAGCACCAGCATATCCAACAATACATGAATACGCCCACAACTCTTAAGAAACCTCATGTGTTTCCATTGGGAATGTGCGTGGTGCTAGTGCAAAATATTGATTTTAGCACCAGCATATCCAACACTACACAAATGCGCCCACAGCACTTCAGAAAGGTCATGTGTGTCCACTGGGAATGTGCGTGGTGCTAGTGCCAAATATTTGTATTAGCACCAGCATATCCAACACTACACAAATACGCCCACAGTAGTTTAGAAACTTCATGTGTGTACACTGGGAATGTGCGTGGTGCTAGTGCCAAATATTGGTATTAGCACCAGCATATCCAACATTACACAAACACGCCCACAGTAGTTAAGAAACTTCATGTGCGTCCACTGGGAATGTGCGTGGTGCTACTGCCAAATATTGGTATTAGCACCAGCATATCCAACACTACACAAATACGCCCACAGTAGTTAAGAAACTTCATGTGTGTCCACTGGGAATGTGCGTGGTGCTAGTGCCAAATATTGGTATTAGCACCAGCATATCCAACAATACATGAATACGCCCACAGCTCTTAAGAAACCTCATTGGTTTTCCATTGGGAATGTGCGTGGTGCTAGTGCAAAATATTGATTTTAGCACCAGAATATCCAACACTACACAAATACGCCCACAGCACTTTAGAAACTTCATGTGTGTCCACTGGGAATGTGCGTGGTGCTAGTGCCAAATATTGGTATTAGCACCAGCATATCCAACACTACACAAATACGCCCACAGCACTTCAGAAAGGTCATGTGTGTCCACTGGGAATGTGCGTGGTGCTAGTGCCAAATATTGGTATTTGCACCAGCATATCCAACACTACACAAATACGCCCACAGTAGTGAAGAAACTTCATGTGTGTTTACTGGGAATGTGCGTGGTGCTAGTGCCAAATATTGGTATTAGCACCAGCATATCCAACACTACACAAATACGCCCACAGTAGTTAAGAAACTTCATGTGTGTCCACTGGGAATGTGCGTGGTGCTAGTGCCAAATATGGTATTTGCACCAGCATATCCAACACTACACAAATACGCCCACAGCACTTCAGAAAGGTCATGTGTGTCCACTGAGAATGTGCGTGGTTCTAGTGCCAAATATTGGTATTAGCACCAGCATATCCAACACTACACAAATACGCCCACAGTAGTTAAGAAACTTCATGTGTGTCCACTGGAATGTGCGTGGTGCTAGTGCCAAATATTGGTATTAGCACCAGCATATCCAACAATACATGAATACGCCCACAACTCTTAAGAAACCTCATGTGTTTCCATTGGGAATGTGCGTGGTGCTAGTGCAAAATATTGATTTTAGCACCAGCATATCCAACACTACACAAATGCGCCCACAGCACTTCAGAAAGGTCATGTGTGTCCACTGGGAATGTGCGTGGTGCTAGTGCCAAATATTTGTATTAGCACCAGCATATCCAACACTACACAAATACGCCCACAGTAGTTTAGAAACTTCATGTGTGTACACTGGGAATGTGCGTGGTGCTAGTGCCAAATATTGGTATTAGCACCAGCATATCCAACATTACACAAACACGCCCACAGTAGTTAAGAAACTTCATGTGCGTCCACTGGGAATGTGCGTGGTGCTAGTGCCAAATATTGGTATTAGCACCAGCATATCCAACACTACACAAATACGCCCACAGTAGTTAAGAAACTTCATGTGTGTCCACTGGGAATGTGCGTGGTGCTAGTGCCAAATATTGGTATTAGCACCAGCATATCCAACAATACATGAATACGCCCACAGCTCTTAAGAAACCTCATTGGTTTTCCATTGGGAATGTGCGTGGTGCTAGTGCAAAATATTGATTTTAGCACCAGAATATCCAACACTACACAAATACGCCCACAGCACTTTAGAAACTTCATGTGTGTCCACTGGGAATGTAAGTGGTACTAGTGCTAAATATTGGTATTAGCACCAGTTATCCAACACTACACAAATGCGCCCACAGTTGTTGGCAAACTTCATGTGTGTCCACTGGGAATGTGCGTGGTGCTAGTGCCAAATATCGGTATTAGCACCAGCATATCCAACAATACACAAATACGCCCACATCACTTCAGAATCTTCATGTGTGTCCACTGGAAATGTGCATGGTGCTAGTGCCAAATATCGGTATTAGCACCAGCATATCCAGCACTACACAAATATGCCCACAGCACTTCACAAACTTCATGTGTGTCTACTGGGAATGTGCGTGGTGCTAGTGCCAAATATTGGTATTAGCACCAGCATATCTAACACTAGACAAATACGCCCACAGTAGTTAAGAAACTTCATGTGTGTTTACTGGGAATGTGCGTGGTGCTAGTGCCAAATATTGGTATTAGCACCAGCATATCCAACACTACACAAATACGCCCACAGAACTTTAGAAACTTATGTGTGTCCATGGGAATGTGCGTGGTGCTAGTGCCAAATATTGGTATTAGCACCAGCATATCCAACACTACACAAATACGCCCACAGTAGTTAAGAAACTTCATGTGTGTCCACTGGGAATGTGCGTGGTGCTAGTGCCAAATATTGGTATTAGCACCAGCATATCCAACACTACACAAATACGCCCACAGCACTTCAGAAAGGTCATGTGTGTCCACTGGGAATGTGCGTGGTGCTAGTGCCAAATATTGGTATTAGCACCAGCATATCCAACATTACACAAATACGCCCACAGTAGTTAAGAAACTTCATGTGTGTCCACTGGGAATGTGCGTGGTGCTAGTGCAAATATGGTATTTGCACCAGCATATCCAACACTACACAAATACGCCCACAGCACTTCAGAAAGGTCATGTGTGTCCACTGGGAATGTGCGTGGTTCTAGTGCCAAATATTGGTATTAGCACCAGCATATCCAACACTACACAAATACGCCCACAGTAGTTAAGAAACTTCATGTGTGTCCACTGGAATGTGCGTGGTGCTAGTGCCAAATATTGGTATTAGCACCAGCATATCCAACAATACATGAATACGCCCACAACTCTTAAGAAACCTCATGTGTTTCCATTGGGAATGTGCGTGGTGCTAGTGCAAAATATTGATTTTAGCACCAGCATATCCAACACTACACAAATGCGCCCACAGAACTTCAGAAAGGTCATGTGTGTCCACTGGGAATGTGCGTGGTGCTAGTGCCAAATATTTGTATTAGCACCAGCATATCCAACACTACACAAATACGCCCAAAGTAGTTTAGAAACTTCATGTGTGTCCACTGGGAATGTGCGTGGTGCTAGTGCCAAATATTGGTATTAGCACCAGCATATCCAACACTACACAAATACGCCCACAGTAGTTAAGAAACTTCATGTGCGTCCACTGGGAATGTGCGTGGTGCTAGTGCCAAATATTGGTATTAGCACCAGCATATCCAACACTACACAAATACGCCCACAGTAGTTAAGAAACTTCATGTGTGTTTACTGGGAATGTGCGTGGTGCTAGTGCCAAATAATGGTATTAGCACCAGCATATCCAACACTACACAAATACGCCCACAGAACTTTAGAAACTTATGTGTGTCCACTGGGAATGTGCGTGGTGCTAGTGCCAAATATTGGTATTAGCACCAGCATATCCAACACTACACAAATACGCCCACAGTAGTTAAGAAACTTCATGTGTGTCCACTGGGAATGTGCGTGGTGCTAGTGCCAAATATTGGTATTAGCACCAGCATATCCAACACTACACAAATACGCCCACAGTAGTTTAGAAACTTCATGTGTGTCCACTGGGAATGTGCGTGGTGCTAGTGCCAAATATTGGTATTAGCACCAGCATATCCAACACTACACAAATACGCCCACAGCACTTCAGCAAGGTCATGTGTGTCCACTGGGAATGTGCGTGGTGCTAGTGCCAAATATTGGTATTAGCACCAGCATATCCAACACTACACAAATACGCCCACAGTAGTTAAGAAACTTCATGTGTGTTTACTGGGAATGTGCGTGGTGCTAGTGCCAAATATTGGTATTAGCACCAGCATATCCAACATTACACAAATACGCCCACAGTAGTTAAGAAACTTCATGTGTGTCCACGGGAATGTGCGTGGTGCTAGTGCCAAATATCGGTATTAGCACCAGCATATCCAACAATACACAAATACGCCCACATCACTTCAGAATCTTCATGTGTGTCCACTGGAAATGTGCGTGGTGCTAGTGCCAAATATCGGTATTAGCACCAGCATATCCAGCACTACACAAATATGCCCACAGCACTTCACAAACTTCATGTGTGTCTACTGGGAATGTGCGTGGTGCTAGTGCCAAATATTGGTATTAGCACCAGCATATCTAACACTAGACAAATACGCCCACAGTAGTTAAGAAACTTCATGTGTGTTTACTGGGAATGTGCGTGGTGCTAGTGCCAAATATTGGTATTAGCACCAGCATATCCAACACTACACAAATACGCCCACAGAACTTTAGAAACTTATGTGTGTCCACTGGGAATGTGCGTGGTGCTAGTGCCAAATATTGGTATTAGCACCAGCATATCCAACACTACACAAATACGCCCACAGTAGTTAAGAAACTTCATGTGTGTCCACTGGGAATGTGCGTGGTGCTAGTGCCAAATATTGGTATTAGCACCAGCATATCCAACACTACACAAATACTCCCACAGCACTTCAGAAAGGTCATGTGTGTCCACTGGGAATGTGCGTGGTGCTAGTGCCAAATATTGGTATTTGCACCAGCATATCCAACACTACACAAATACGCCCACAGTAGTTAAGAAACTTCATGTGTGTTTACTGGGAATGTGCGTGGTGCTAGTGCCAAATATTGGTATTAGCACCAGCATATCCAACATTACACAAATACGCCCACAGTAGTTAAGAAACTTCATGTGTGTCCACTGGGAATGTGCGTGGTGCTAGTGCCAAATATGGTATTTGCACCAGCATATCCAACACTACACAAATACGCCCACAGCACTTCAGAAAGGTCATGTGTGTCCACTGGGAATGTGCGTGGTTCTAGTGCCAAATATTGGTATTAGCACCAGCATATCCAACACTACACAAATACGCCCACAGTAGTTAAGAAACTTCATGTGTGTCCACTGGAATGTGCGTGGTGCTAGTGCCAAATATTGATTTTAGCACCAGCATATCCAACACTACACAAATGCGCCCACAGCTCTTAAGAATCCTCATGTGTTTCCATTGGGAATGTGCGTGGTGCTAGTGCAAAATATTGATTTTAGCACCAGCATATCCAACACTACACAAATGCGCCCACAGCACTTCAGAAAGGTCATGTGTGTCCACTGGGAATGTGCGTGGTGCTAGTGCCAAATATTGGTATTAGCACCAGCATATCCAACATTACACAAATACGCCCACAGTAGTTAAGAAACTTCATGTGCGTCCACTGGGAATGTGCGTGGTGCTAGTGCCAAATATTGGTATTAGCACCAGCATATCCAACACTACACAAATACGTCCACAGTAGTTAAGAAACTTCATGTGTGTCCACTGGGAATGTGCGTGGTGCTAGTGCCAAA
>CAUJGJ010000209.1:35000-37500 GCA_963170055.1 Halisarca cf. caerulea | reverse complement strand
CTGGGGATTCAAAAATATAAGGGTCAAATAGTCTGATATATGCATACTAAATATTTTTATCTTTATATATAACTTTAAGGGCCCACTAAACATGTAAAAGAGTACACCAAGATCATAGCTAAGACAATGCCATTTCAGTAATCGGTGCCAGGCCACTGACTACCATCTCACCACTAGCTCAAAAGTCAATATGGTGTACAGAAACATATCATCAGATAATCACGGGATCAGATTGATTATCCGGACCAGTGGCCATAGGGCTACTATGACGTAATATGACGTCACCATATGATGACATCATGTCATATGATACCCCCTGGCAGGGGATGGTGACGTCATTGACTGATTTGCATAATTATACGGAAAAAAACACGCTGCGACAGCCAAAGGGCGGCTGCGGAGACGGTCTAGCTTGTTAGACTACCTAAACACCATATCCTCTGGTGGGGGTGATGACATCATCGGACCGGATGTAATTTTGTTCTGCCGGATGTAATTTTGTTCTGCACTCACAATAATTCTTAAATCAATCACAATCAAAGAATCAATACTAAGTAACATGCAAAAGGAAATGAATAAAACAATATGACATGTAAGAATAATAATTTTGGTAGCTAATTAGAAGGTTTGAATTGTGATGGTGCTTTCTGATACAGATGGCATTGGCCCCATCTTTGGTGACAATGAAGACATTATTGAGGATCTGAAAGGTAAACAAAACATGTAACACCAATTGTAATATTAAAAACCATTCAAATTGAATTCATCTCATAGGCAAAAGATTGCTAGCATCTTCCAAGAATTGACCAAACTGTAGCACCCCCACGTCACCACAGCCAATGAATTGGCAAGTCAGGTCAGACACAGATGATGGGTATAGATGGAGATGTCCGACCTGCCGCAAGCCAGTGTACATTCGCAAAGATACGTTCTTTGATAATA
This sequence comes from Halisarca cf. caerulea, assembly GCA_963170055.1. Taxonomy (NCBI): domain Eukaryota; kingdom Metazoa; phylum Porifera; class Demospongiae; order Chondrillida; family Halisarcidae; genus Halisarca; species Halisarca cf. caerulea. The sequence continues at coordinate 36,558 of CAUJGJ010000209.1, read as the reverse complement.
CCAGGATTCCACTGCTTCCTTTGTGTTCTTTTAAGCCTTGAATTCTGTGTTCTTTTAGTATTATGCTACCTTTGCTTTCCGTGTCATTTTAGAATGTCAACTTTGAAGAAGCACCTCGCATGTGGGACATGTCCAGATTTGTTATGATAGCGCTCCTCAGTCTGCATAGTGATAAAATGTTATTTTTAGGCGCCTATAAAATATTAGTCACGCAGTTATCTCGTGTTTCGGGCTGATATTCGGGCGTATACGAATGCCAAATCCGTGTTTAGTGACGTTTACAGTCGTCAATGCTGGTTTGTCACACGCTCGCATGTGATCCAACTCGATACTCTTCAGAATTCTTCTGGGTGCAGCGCACAGAATCGTCGAGGAATGGTTTCTTTACTTCGTATTGGGAGTTCACTACACAAATCAACTTTTCCATGCATGGGAAATTGTACTTCGCTTCGTGTCCGAAGTTATGGGCGTTGGAAATTTTGCTGGTAAGCCCTGTTTTGCCATTACTCGGGTTTCGTAAAGAGCTGCTAGATCCCATGCATGGAGATGTTAGTAAATCTTCTGGTATAGTGTTATACCAGCTTACTCATCCCTGGGGTGTTCCTGTGCTTTGCACCCAAGCGATTTCGGTCTCAAGTAGGGGTCAGCAAACCGGTCGTATTTCACCGATGAAGGACAGAAAGACTTCGAAACGGTTGTTATTAAGAACTTCGAGTGTTGTTCTCTTAGAAAAGTGTTTAGTAATCCTTCTCAGACCCACACAGGCTGAGAACAAACCTTTGAAAAATCGACGTAAATTTCACACCTATCAATTAGCGTGGACATGTCCCACATGCGCTATTTTAGAATTTTTCAGTACAGTTGTGGGATATTATTTACGGCACGTAAATAAGGTTAACATTCTGGAGGGAAGGCGCTTGCATGGGCGCTTATGCTAACCACCCTCTATTGTGCTGCAGTTAATTAGCTCATGGCGAAGGAATGCAGAAATGTAAGGCTTGACTGCTACCTAAGCAGTTTGGTCAGAAGCAGCCACCTGAAGCTAGGTAATGGCAGCTGATGGTGTGGGCCGCTATGTGGCCACTCCTACCATTGATAGGCCAACAAAAGCCACGTGCTTGTATCCTCTAGTATCCTTTCGCCTAAGTATTGCAAGCGTTCAGACGTTACTTGGCAGGAAAACTTAGACTGCTTCTTTAATTTGCTCCCTCCCACCCTCACCTTTTACTTTGTGTATTTTATCTCATTTTTTTGTTGTTGTTGTTTTCCACTGTTCGCAGTGTGACCGGACTGGACTGGGGGGGTAGTCACCAAAAAATTACAGGGGAAATCACTAGGGGTCCCTTAGATCTCTAATCTTAGTATGGACTAAATGGACTGCAGGTCCATTAGCTGGTACCCAATTAATTATTGGTAGCAATTAATTATTGGGTACACAAATAGTTAATTGCTTGTTGTCAGCCAATTCATTGCTAATTAAGCATGAAATTAATTATGAGCTGCTAATTTTTCTGATGTCAAAAATAATTAATTTTCCCTATACCCCTAGTCCAGCTCC
>CAUJGJ010000209.1:0-30000 GCA_963170055.1 Halisarca cf. caerulea | reverse complement strand
TTGATTCTCTTGCAAAGAAAAAAAAAGCAAAGCAATGTAAATCTTTCGCGATGGACGGCCATTTTAGTGGTGTTACTAAAATAGAACAATTGCTAATGTGTGTAATTACAACTAATAATGAGGAAATGGATAGCAGTTGCAATGTGAATGCACTTAAATAAGGTCATTAAGTTACCAATCATCAATTTGGGAATCTGTTTTTCAGTGTCCTATAGCTCCCCCTCTGAAGCTTTTCTAGATCCGCCCCTGGATTTAGATCATGCATTGCATGCATGCTGTATAGAAACATAATTCAATTATTTTAAAGCTTTTATTCTTAAAATGTTATTGATTTCCTACCTTTCAAAGTGGGCATTAGCTGTATTATACAATTTATGCCCATTAAAATTAATTAATGTCAAATTATAGGACTCAGAATTGCAGACCGAAGACATCATGTAATATTCATACTTAATATAGCTCCTTAATTGAGTATACAAGCCTGGGGTGATGGTCATTGTGCGCAGTGTCAAGCTTTTTAACCCATGTTATATGCTAATTTTAAATATTATAGAAATTGTATAATATTATACAATCAGGTGGCATGAAGCTATAGGAAGATATTGTCATACTACGATTGTATTCACATTGTTAAGATATGTTTGTTTTTCAGCTAGACCAAATTTCAATGAAGACTCTTGTGGAGGATTTGAAGGAGGACGCATCACAGGGAATCTTGAGATACCAGGGTTGCGTAGAGAAGGCTTCACTTCCGGAATTTTAAAGTATGAAATTCAAGCAATCGATGCTTTGGCTACATTTGGTAAGCTTTTTGCATTTTAAAAATTGAACAATGTCGTTTAAGATTGTTAAAACATTACTTCAAGTTGAGCTAATCCACAATGAATCAGTGATTTATTGACTCATATCATTGCCATGGCACACACTGTCACTATATATCAGTCAGTTATAAAACAAAAGCTGAATCAGATGCTAAGACAGGGCCGTCGCATCCACTCCTTTGGCTAAGCACTTAAAAATTGGAAAACTGAGCTGGCATTTTACACGTTTTGTATAGAATAGGGTATACATAGAAATACTGACCACACAAATATTCATTTACATTGTTTTTCCCTTTAGGAACCTGTTTAACAGATATCTCATAAAACGAGCTTAAAAATCCAAACGACAGCGAAGCGCGACTAAAGAAGCCATTTTGTTGTTGTACGCATGCAAGCAAAATGGCTTCTTAATTTTCCCGTAAAGAGCGCACGAGTCGTCGAAAAGCGTTTTTCAGCTACCAATTACCCTATTATTGATAATACACCTTAGGAATCTAAGATTGTAGTTCTCCTATGCAGGAATTTGGTAAAACTAAACTTAGGTGTTTTGAGATTGAGTTTTCTACTATATAGTGTGCCTTGCCGGGCTGTATAATATGATAGTACTTGTATAGTCTGATGGGGCCAGACTAGTACTCGTGGGCGGTATATATATATATATATATATATATATATATATATATATATATATATATATATATATATATATATAATATACATAGGTCTACATATGGCCGGACTGGTTTTCAGATGCTTCCTACGGCCCTGTAAGAATTCTTTATCATTGCTCATAGCCTAACAGAACTATTCTTAGACCAATATACAAGTTTATCACAAAGTAATTGTATTTTTAGATTTTTCCTTTAACATTTTTTATTGCAATTGGATCTGAACATGTGTATGCATGCAATCACAAAAACCTTTAATATTACTAATAATGATCATGACATTGCACTTAAAGGTCAAAACAAAGGCCTCATCTACAAGTGTTAAGTATAATAGAGTTGATTCAGACTAAGAGTATAAAATTGAATATTCTGTATGACATGATCCATTGGTTAGACTGTGGTATGCGGTCTACATCATGTAATGCATGAACATATGCAAGGTTTTGTGCATTTCACTACAGCTTATATCGCAAATTGATATATATTACAAACTCTTGGAGAGAGGTACTGAATGCCTATGTATGATGCTGTATGCCTCATCAAGAATGCATTTTCACTTCCCAAGCTGCTATACACCCTCCGTACCGCACCCTGCTTTCAATCAGCCTTGCTCACTTCCTTTGATGATTTGCAGAGATGTCTATTGGAGTCCATCTGTAATATCACTCTTAGTGAGTCGAGTTGGAAGCAAGCTTCCCTGCCCATCACTTCAGGTGGTATTGGGATTAGAAGTACAGTCTAGCTTGCTGAAACCTTCAGCCTATTTGGCCTCGGCTGCTGATTGTGCTTCTATGTTCTTAACCATCCTCCCTGAGAAGTTCAATAATGTCGATTGCCCCCAACAAGTCTAAGCCCTCATCTCATGGAAATTGGCAGCTTCTGCCCCGCCAGTAGAACCGCCTACTGGACAAAAAGCTGCTCGGCAGAAGTGTTGAGATTCTCCTCTGGTTGATGGCTGCTTTACATCACTCCTTTCCTCTGCTAGTCCCCAAGGAAGAGTAAGATTGCTGGCATCCCAACAAAAGGAGGCAGGGGCATGGCTCAGTGCACCTCCCGTTTCTGCACTTGGACTTCACATGTCACATGAGAGTATTCGTATAGCTGTAGGCCTCTGGGTTGGATCCCCCTGTGTACCCCCCATTCTTGTTCCCTTTGTGGGTCTCAGGTAGATGCTTTAGGGGTCCACGGCCTTCATTCTCGGAGAAGCAAGGGTAGACTTCCAAGACATGCAGCCCTTAACGACACTGTCCACTGCACCCTCTCCTCAGTCAACGTCCCCACGAACTTGGAACCATGTGGTTTATGCCACAGTGATGGCAGGAGACCAGATAGTCTTACTATCACACCGTAGTCCAACAGTTGTGCCCTGGTGTGGGACGGGACTTAATTTGTTGGGACTCCTTTGCTCCATCCCACATTCACATGTCATTGGCTATAGGGCAGGCATGCTCACTGACCATGCAGCAGACAGAAAGCTGGAAACTTACAGAGATTTAATCCCATTGTACTGCATTAAACCAATTGCTCTTGAGTCGATCCACAGGTGTCTTCGGTCAAGATGCACTTGATATTATTCATGATGTATAGCAAAACGTTCCAGGCTTATCACTAATGATCCCCTATTCTATCTCAAGATTTGCCAACATATCAGTGTTTGTATTCAGAACTATGATGCTATGTCTATTTCAGGTTGTTCAGTATCTACTGTAGTGTAATTGTCTCTTTCAGTTGTTTTTTTTTCTCATTGTTCTGTATGTACTGTATGTTTGCATCATTATTATATAGGACATAGCTATTTTCTGTTCTGTATCTGGTTGAGAATATATATATATATATATATATATATATATATATATATATATATATATATATATATATATATATAGGATAACCAAAAAAGAAAAGAAAACAATGGTCATTAAATTACACACATATATACACTAAGTATACCTAACATACATAGAATGCTTCAAAACAAACAAAAAATAACAAGCAAAGACTAGCCATTACTATATACTAACTAACATTGTTGAAGAGTTAAATCTTTGAATACATGTTGATACTTGTCAAGGATAGCTTCCAGCCTTGTACTTTCTCTCATGCAGTTGGTGGATCTGCTTCTAGTCCAACTGCATGTAGGGATTTCAGCCAATCCCTTCCCAAAAGACTTGGTCCAGTGCACCACAATTAGGGGCAGCAAAGCCTTGGAGGTGCCTTGGACAACTTGTACGGTGATTGTACCTTTCACTTCCAAGAGCTGACCATCATAGGTCTTCAGTTGCAATGTTGTCTCTTCTAAAGGCTTCTTGCTGAACTTCTCCTTGTATAATGCATCTTCCAAGGTATCACAGACTTTGAAGCACCGGTATCTATTTCTATGATGACAGGATGTTCATCCAATTAAAGATCTACTTCAAATGGCTTATTTCCTGAGGTTCCACTCGTTACTTTATACAACTCATATTCAGAGGGCTGAATTGACTCATCAGTAGGCAATGTCTCAGAGATGTGCTTTACCAGTGGCTTTTTATTCTGAGATGACTGCGGTGACAGGCCCGTAGGCAAGGGAGGTCTAAGCCCCCCCCCCCCCCTAATTGGAAGCCAGTTCCACCTGGCTAATAACACTGAAAATAAAGAAAAGACATTCTAGCCTTATTTCATGAGAACTTACAATAACTATTACTCTTTAGATTTATCTACTCCATCAATCCCTGAAACAAAGCTAGCATCCAAATATTTCAATCACAGATTGTTCATTCTCTCCAGTGGAACACAATCAACCACAACGGCCAAGGAGTTCCACTTTGGTCCAGAAGAACCCCCCCCCCATAATTCAACCTGGCTACAGGCCTGGGTGATCTATACTGTGGTATCTTCGTACGAATGTCTCTCGCTCAAAGTCCGAGACACAAGGAATGCACGTTGCGAACAATAATTCAGACTAACAGACAATACACATGGGACATAAATCGAAAAGAATAATAGAGCTGCACATACACAGACAACAATAATTTCCTATCCCTAACGAGCAGACATTACAAATAGATTTGCTAATAGATTATGAACACAAAACAACAGTTACTTCAAAGTTACTACATTTCCTCCCCGCTTAATTTGAAGATAATGTCAGTAGTGGAATCGATCAGGGGGCCTCGTTGAGGGTAGCGGCTTTCAGAGGGACCTGGATTGCCATCATTGGGTTTCTGCTCAACAGATGAAGGATACACGAAGTTATCCTCAACTGGATCGGTTGTACCTGTATCGAGTTCTGGTGAAACTTCCGGTAAACTACGAAGTTGATCTACATGCCACTTTACGATCTTGCCTTCAGTTTCAACTTCATATGTTACAGGGCCAAGCTGGTTGATAATCTTGCCCCTAGTCCATTTGTTTGCATTGAGATGATAATCTCGAACCATCATATGTTGATCTGGTGCAAAATCGCGTGACTTTGAACGAAGATCATGATGAAGCTTCTGCGATTCTTGCTTGGCAAGGACTTGAGAGTTTACGCTAGGGTGAAGCAAATCAAATCGGGTCCTCATTTGCCGACCAAGAAACAGTTGATTTGGTGAGCTACTAGTAGTGGCGTGAGGAGATGCTCGATATTCAAATATGAACTGAGCCAGACGTTGAGGAAGCGACTTTCGTCCTGCTTCAGATGCTTTGAGAGCCTGTTTCATGGTCTGGATGAATCTTTCAGCTAATCCGTTGGATGACGGATGGTAGGGTGCTGAACGAATATTATTAATTCCATTCAAATTGAGGAATTGAGAGATCTCGTCCGAGACAAACTGTGGCCCATTGTCAGATACTACTTGTTCCGGAAGACCAAATCGAGCAAACAGCGAGTGAAGTGCATCAATGGTGTTGTTAGCGGTAGTATGCATGACTGACACTTCTGGCCATTTCGAAAGTGCATCAATAACAACAAGGAACATTTTCCTTAAAAATGGACCAGCAAAATTAATGTGCAGTCTCTTCCACGGTGCATCAGGCCATACCCATGGATGTAAAGGAGCCACTGACGGGGATGCTTTCACAGATTGACGTGCATTGCATGATTTGGCTACGCAGGTATGTTATGTCCAATTTTATGGCGCCGTCAAAATGGCCGCCACTACGGTGACCGTAATTGCACCCCTATTTTCTCCACAGATACCTCCTAAAAAGCCTACAAGAAGCCATGAATGATATTTTTAACTTGTCTGCTATGTAGAAATAACCTTTTCTTTTGTGTGATGTTTTCAACAGTTGCACAATTAATCATTTGCTACAACATACGAAAACAGCTTTAGTGAAAAAGGCGGAGACCTAGATGGTGGTTTTTCAACCTTACAATGGGTTCAAAATGACCTTAGGATCAATATCTAAATTTTCACCGCGTATAATTTTGAAATTCAGTTCTTTCGTTGTTATGTACAGCATTTTGTAGTTTGCAAGCAAGGACAAGACAGGATATAGTTAGACATAACTTGAATGGAACAAGCAATCAAAATTATACGCGGTGAAAAGTTAGCTTTACCTTTTAGAAATCATCTCTTAAATTTCTGTAGTTATGCACCGCCATCTAGATCTCCGCCTTTTACGAAGAAATTTACCTAGTGCAGAAGACCCAACTCCAGAGCAAAGTCACATGATGTCACGAGAACTAATTATGATGTCACAGTATTCATCATCACCGAACGGTGCACGTATACGCGTTGATCGTGAAGTTTAGAGCGCCGGTGCAATAGATACTTTCGTCCATGCAGCACTTCAATGCCTTAACTGGATGACGATCCATGCAAATGTACAGAGAATCGTACAGTATAAGAGGTATCCCCATTGTAAACGTGGATTTTTGTTGAAACGGCCATATTAAAAAAAAAGGCAAGCACGCGAGCGTGGCAGCCAGTATACTCGCGCGTATATTGTCGTGTGGGACGTGGTCACATAGCGAGAGCGTGATAAATTGTCCGAGGCGTGATGATATAATCGCATACCTGCCAAACCGCAAAACGCCCCTTACCAGCCTCAATTCGGACATAACTTACCTGCGTAGCATCTCTATGTCTTGATCTAGTCCGCTCCACCAGAAATAGCTATGGGCAATGGATTTCATCCGGGTTATCCCTGGATGACTAGCATGCAGTGACTGAAGTACCGTTGCTTAAAGTGATTGTGGAATTATCACACGAATGCCCCACAGAAGACAATCAAACTCAAGCGTAATCTCGTCCTGTTTTGACTTGAAGATTTGCAAATCTTGCGGAACTTGGTTTGGCCATCCCTTTTGTGCATATATATTCCCGCACTTGGCTGAGAACTCTGTCTGTCCTGGTGGCTTTCTGTACCTCAACTGCAGTGACAGGCACGCAGGTATGTTATGTCCCAATCCAGCCAAAAGCGCGACGTTATCTGGCTTCACCCAATGAATTTCGTTATAGTGGGCAACGCGTGGGTTTGTCACACGCCTATAGTTTGTTTTGGTGGTGATATCATTTGTAAGCGGAACATATACGTGAGTATACAAGAAAGATGTTCATGGAACATGTGACAACGCGTGACTCAGCCTGGAAAGACAGTTCTGTTCGACAAGAAAACTTTATCGAAAAAGGCGGTGGTAGAAATCTCGGCTTTTAGCTTTGAAACTTTGATATATTGTTACAGTACTAAAGGACCAAACCCTCAGAATCGAATCTTGGGGTAATGTGCGTTGCTCTGTTCGGTTTATGTCCAACATCTCATAGCTGTGAACCTTGTTTTTGGGCAAAAACCCCTTGACATAACAGCCGTGGAGTGGAGGATCATCACCCAAGATTCGATTTAGTAAGTTTTCAATCTGTGCTTTCTTTTGAACCTACTTTCGTGTCCAAAAGCCGAGATCCTAACCACCGCCTTTTTGCATTTTAAAATATTTGCGTATGGCATAAAGAAAACTCATTACAAACGACTTGCAGAGGTTAGAACTAGCTTTTGTTGCTTTCGAAGCCAAGTATATATGTGTCAGATGCCATCTTGGCTATTTTCAGAAAGTCTGCTTACATTTAAACGAAGATCAAAGCGAAAAATTATAGTACCTCGTAGTCGTCCGCCATTTTGTTTTATGTCCAGAAATCGGACATAACATACCTGCGCAGGGACTGGATTTGTCCCATGTTGAACATGCTACAGGTATCGTTGTTTCCCAATGGGTTTCCCGATGGTAGTGGAAGACGTGACAGTCCATCTGCATTTCCATGCTGCTGGGTTGGCTTGTAACAGATATTGTAGTTGTAAGCCGACAAAAGCACAGCCCATCTTTGAAGGCGGGCCGCTGCAAGAGATGGGATACCCTTCTTGGGTCCAAAAATGGCTGTAAGCGGTTTGTGGTCTGTGACCAAAGAAAATTTTCTGCCATACAGATATTGATGAAATCTTTTGACTCCAAGACTAGTGTAACTACCAATGTAGTTATTGCGGGTAATTTGTCATAGAAAGGGGTGAGTCTCGTGGTGCGTCCACCAAGCAGGCTGAAATTAGCGATAGGCTTCGACACTTCTTCGTTCAAAACACGAGGAAACAAGACTCTATAATTTCTTAACACTTACAACATATCACCATCATCATACACAAGCATTGTCCTACACACATGGTCACTACACATCCCCCCTCCTAAGAGGTTGGTTCGTCCTCGAGACAACTACAGCAGCTACAGGCCTAGGCTACAAACACAAGTACCTAACAACTAAGTGAGTTTCTATCCACATAAACATCTAGTTCACACAAACAGCATCTTCAGGTACCAGTATTCTTAAGAGCACAGGCTCTTGACCTTGTCATTGGGCCATCCTGGTTGGTGACAGTAGGGCCGTTGCCAACTGGCAGTGAAAGCTGTTGCACTCAACGTGGGGACTTGTTCTTCCGCACTGGGGTTCCATGACCAAACCACACGTCATTGGTCATCTCAGGGTAACAATGGCGGAGACGATCCAAAGCCACAAAGATGGACTTCCCATTTGGATGATTCAACGGTTTAACTTCAGCATTGGTTGGGGTCAGAGCTATAACCTCGTACGGGCCAAAATAGGGGCGAGCCAACTTCCAGGCCTCACCACGGATGTGACTTGGATGATGTACCATCACTCGCTGTCCAACCTCATAGTCAGGTTCCTTGATTCTTTTGTCGTACTGGACTTTCTGTCTTCGTTGTGCCTGTTTGATGCTCTGGTGGGCGAGGGCCCAAGCCTCGGACAGTTTGGCAACTAGCTCTCCAGCGTAGTCTTGGAATTCAATCTGATACGGGGTACGTGGCTGGTTCAAGGCAGTGTCACTTGGAATTCGTGGTTGGCGTCCATACAATAGCAAAAAGGGGGAGTGCTGAGTCGACTCCTGTACAGCAACACGATATGCAAAAAGAAGGTATGGGAGATGGGTATCCCAGTCACGACCGTTTTTCTCTACACACTTAGATAACATGGTAACTAAAGTCCCATTGAACTTTTCCACTAGGCCGTCACACTGAGGGTGGTAACCAGATGTGTTGACTTTGGATGAGCCTAGCAGCTTGCAAACCTCTGTCACAAGGTGAGACAGGAAGTTTGGACCTCTGTCCGAAAGCAAACGCTCTGGAACACCATGCCTCGTGACAACATGTTCCACAAAGAGTCTGGCGATAGTCTCTGCAGTCTGGGAACTAGCGGCAAACACCTCAGGCCACTTAGTAAAGTAGTCCATAAAGACAATGGCGTACTTGTTCCCATCAAAGGATTTCGGAAGTTGTAGCACATCGACCCCCACTGTGTGAAAAGGGCCTCCAACTGGAATGGGTTGTAATGCTGCTCGCTTTCCACGTCCTGGACCTTTCCGAGATGCACAGGTAAGGCAGCTACGACAGTGTGCCCGCACATCTGCCCTCATGCCTTTCCACCAGTATTTCGTACGCAAAGTAGAATACAGCTTGCGCTCGGCAAAGTGTCCTGCAAACTTTCCTTCATGATTCTCTCGAAGCAGTGTAGACCGGAGGCACAGTGGTACTGCAATCCTAAGGTCATCAGGCAGATCCGGGTTAGTGTAGCACAACACACCATCGACGATATCATAGCTAGCTTTTTCCAGGGCTAAGCATCTGGCTTCTCGGCAGTCCTCAGGGAGGATTCCATCTTCAAGATAGCGGAAGATAGCATTAAGCTCTGGATCTTGTCGTTGTAGCTGTACCAGATCGCTCTCGGGTTTTAGGTCATCCGACGTGCCTTTGGAGACATCAGTACTTGGATCATGGTTGTCATCAACGGTACCAATCTGTAACACACTGGTTAGGGGCACGGGGTTTCGTGACAGGGCATCAGCAACCAAGTTGCTCTTGCCAGGCCGATGATTGATCTTCAGATTGAGTTCCTGAATGCACATGGCCCACCTTGCTAGCTTAGGAGATGGATGAGCGGTGTTGAGGAGAGAGACGCAAGCAGCATGATCAGTGATCACTTCACAGCAGTGACCTAGCAGGTAGGGGCGAAACAGCTTAGCGGCCCACACAACAGCTAGCGTCTCCATCTCTGTGATTCCGTAGTTCCTTTCATGATTGTTCAGGGCTCGTGAAGCAAAAGCGATAGGATGAACCTTGCCATCATCCTGCTGTTGGGCCAGAACAGCACCCAGACCCTTGCCACTGGCATCCGTTTCAAGGATAAAAGGGTGTTCCGTGTTGAAGCGTGGGTATGCTAGGACTGGCGCAGTAGAGAGTTTGCTCTTCAGTTGCTCGAATGCCTGTTGGCATTCAACAGACCAGTAGAACTCTGCATCCTTCTTTAGCAGGCAGTGAAGTGGAGTTGCAATCTGGGAAAAACCAGGAACAAAACGGCGGTAGTAGCTTGCCAGCCCCAGGAAGCTCCTCACTTCATTGACATTTGTTGGCGGTGGATAGTTGACCACTTTATCAGTCTTTGCTGGATCGGGTTGGATCCCTTCACGGGTAACCAGATGGCCTAAGTATGATACTGATGTCTTCAAAAACTGGCATTTCTTGGCCTTCAGACGTAGACCAGCTTTGCGGATACGATTGAACACCTCCTGTAGGGTCTTGAGGTGACCTCGGAAATCTCGGGTACTGACTAAAATGTCATCAATATACGCAAAGCACTCCTTCCACAACAGATCGGCAAGAACCACTTCCATCAGACGCTGGAAGGTAGCCGGGGCATTGCACATTCCGAATGGCATACGTGTGAACTCATACAGTCCACAATGCGTGACAAATGCAGACTTTGGTGAGGACTCCTCATCCAATCCCACCTGCCAATATCCTGAAGCCAAATCGAGTGATGTGAAGAACTGACAACCTCCCACTGTGTCCAAGATGTCATCAATGCGTGGCAAGGGGTAGACGTCCTTCTTGGTGATGCCATTGAGCCGACGGTAATCCACGCAGAAACGTTTCGTCCCGTCCTTCTTTGGTACCAACACCACTGGACTCGCCCATGGACTGATGGATGGACGTATCACGCCTTGCTCAGTCATGTCCTGCACCATCTTCTCTATGATGTCATGGTGAACAGAAGGAATCCTACGGAACTGCTGCTTGACGGGAGTATGGTCTCCAGTATTCACATGGTGCTGAACAACCTCAGTGTAGCCCAGTTCACTCCCGTCTAAAGCAAACACATCAACATTGCGTCTGATCAATTCCTCTAGCTGACAAAACTGGTCCTTAGTGAGATCTCCTTGCTGCAATCCAAGGCGCTCCAAGAAAGCTTCCTCTCGAATAGTTCCAGTGAGTTGGTTGACCTCAGCTCTCTGATTAGTATTTTCCTCTTGTGGGAGGTTAACAGATTTCAGCTCCTTCTCGGGCACAAAGGTGACAGTTCCAATGCAACAACCTCTGTCCAAATTGACTGCAATGGAAAGATGATTCTCTAGGGGGACTGCGAGTGTGTCTCGACCTGTGAAAAGTGAGTCAAAGGACATCAGACCCAGACCAGCTAGAGACTCCTGGTCCGGTTCAAGCAGGAAATGACCATGCTTACTCACACCCTCCAACTCAGCTTGTGCCTCGACAACCATCCCCTTTCTCCCAGGAACACGGACTGGTTGGATCAAGTATACTCTGGCTGGACTCTCACTATGTTCACTCCTCTCAACGGCTGGGTTGTCAGGAGGCTGACTCGTCTCAACTGCCCTATTGGTACTAGATTGGCACCTCTCAATGGCTTCCAACATCAGTGTGCCATTAGCTCGCACTACCTGGATACCCAGGGAAGGAATGACATTCATGCCCAAAAGACATGGGATATCACTGTTTGGCTGGACAAATACATGGGCAATTGCAGTGTGGTCATCCAAGGACACTTGAAATGGCACCTCTGCAGTAATCTGCAGCTCACTCCCACACTGCCCGCCCCTTCCATAAAGTTTAACACTAGGGGTACACACTTGGGCAGTCCCTTACCCTGCTTCCGCATATGTTGACCTAGCAGTTTCAACAGGTGCCTGGAAATTACACTGCACTGAGCCCCAGTATCTACGACAGCTTGCACGGGTAAGCCCTCAATCTCTACACCCACTTGTAACAAAGGACCCTTTACCCCTACTGAACTCACGGTGACTATGTCCACACTCCCACCTCCTTCTAGCTGCTGCTGCTCAGCTGCGGCCTTGCGTTCTGCTAACTCCCTCTCCAGCTCCTCTGTGGAGTAATAGCGGAATTGATTTGTAGACTTCTCTGCTGTCAATGATGAGACACAGCCTGACCGTCCTGGAGCCTCTCTTGATAACTTCGGGCAGTCTCTTTTGTGGTGTCCCAAATCTCCACAATTGAAACATCCCTCAGACTTCCTTCGATCATCTCGAAAAGTACGTGTGTGCCCTGGCCTACTGCTCCTCGATTCCTGACTTGCCACTTTCTGGCGTTGAGCTCCACTGGTATCTCTGACAGTGCTCGTTCGCTGATCTGACAGTCCATCACCTCTTACGCTGGCCTCTTCTTGGGTGGAAGACTTTCCTCTCAGGTTGTCCCGTCTACCTGAGCTGATTTGCTGCTCATGTCGCTCCAAGGCTCTAGCTCGAGCATACAGGTCCTCAAAAGATTCATCTGTCTTGGGTGCACCCAATTTGCGTTGCCACTTTGGGAGTAAGGCTTGGTAAAACCTCCCTTTCAATATACGGTCAAACTCCTTGGCACCACTCTCTGGGAAGGCTTTAAGGGTTAATTTCTGTAAGGTTACTCCAAGCTCCTCAACTGACTGACGTTCCTGCATCACTTGGTGAAATTCCAACCCTTTCAGCTCCGCAATATCCAATGACTTGAACCGCTTCTTAAGAGATGCAACTACAGAGTCATACTTAGTCCTTTCTTCTGCTGGCATCATCCGTACGACATGCGACGCTGTTTTCTCCAAGTGTGACTTGAGCTGAAATAGCTTTTGCTGCTCAGTCCAGCTAGCTGCTCTGGCTCTGTCCTCGAAACGTTCCAACCATCGTTCAAAGCTTCCCTCCTCACTATACGCCTCATCTCCTGTAAACGTCTTCAAGGGCGGTACTGAGTTCGTGGCCATTGCCTTGATTTGTGCTGCCATCATGTCCTTCTGGGCCTGGAGTAGTACGGTGACCTGTTGCATCACCTCAGAGGAGGCCAGATCATTGGATTCGGCAATAGACAGATTAGGTCTATCTTGGGGGTCATCACTTGGTGGTTGGGATGCAAGGGGTGTCATATCACTAGTGTTATCAACAGCAAGGGGCTGGTCATGCAGCTCTGACCGCACAATTATCTCCTCACCAGCTGACTCCTCGAGCTCCACTACTGCTTGTGGGGATTCTGCCAACGTATCCCATATCTGTTTCTCTTTCAGACGACCAAGTTCCTCCTGGAGCGCTTCTTTTGCCGTTTTGAGCTGGTCTCTCTCCGCAGATAAGCGCTCAATTTCTTTATCTTTGTCGGCGCGTAAGAGCTGTCTCTCCTGGTCTCCGTGCTGTCTGACTTGCTCCATGGCACGTAGGTGGTTGACTTCGGCTTCTAGTCTGACCGTGTGAAGCTGAGATTCCAGCGAACTTGCTTTCTCCTTAACCGACGCCAACTCCTCTCGGTACGTGCGCGTTTCCTCCTTCGCGGCCGCTAGTTGCTCCTTCAATAACCGAATTTGTTCCGAATCGTCCTCCATGTCGCCTCTTCCTGCACGAAGTCTCTTTTCCTGGACTTCCACGTGCCCTAAAGCCCGAAGCTCTCGATAGGACATAAAAGGATCGTGCTAATCTTCCTTCAGAAGCGCCTGGACGATCCTGCCAAGGTCGCCAAGTGTAACTACCAATGTAGTTATTGCGGGTAATTTGTCATAGAAAGGGGTGAGTCTCGTGGTGCGTCCACCAAGCAGGCTGAAATTAGCGATAGGCTTCGACACTTCTTCGTTCAAAACACGAGGAAACAAGACTCTATAATTTCTTAACACTTACAACATATCACCATCATCATACACAAGCATTGTCCTACACACATGGTCACTACACTAGCGATAGGGCTTCCTTCTCTATTTGAGCATAATTTCTTTTGCTATCAGTGAGGGAACGTGATGCAAACGCAATAAGTCTTTCAGTGCCATCTTCAAAAACATGAGTGATCACTGCTCCCACTCCATATGCCGATGCATCAGCTGCTAGATTGATCGGTAAGTTGGGGTCATTATGGGTGAGTATTGGGGCTGAAGCCAATTTCTCCTTTGCCTGAGCAAATGCTTGAACACACTCGTCAGTCCAGTCCCATTTCACGTCTGTCTTCAGGAGGCTTTTAAGAGGATGTCAAATCGTTGACAGATTTGAAATAAACTTGCCATAGTAGTTTACCAGCCCTAAAAAGGAACAGAGCTCGGTGAGATTGATGGGTGCTGGGGCCTGAAGAATTGCATCTAGTTTCTCTGGAGTGGCTTGTACACCTGCAGCATTTACTATGTGTCGTAAGTACTCGACAGACGGCATCATGAATTAGCACTTGTACTTCCGGAGTCTGAATCCATGCTTTTGGAGGCGAGTCAGTACTGACTCCAATGTTGCCATGTGAGCTGACTCATGGGGGGAACTTATTAGGATGTCATCGATGTAACAGATGCCCCCCAGTATTCCTTGTAGTACGGTGTCCATCAACTTTTGGAATAGGGCTGGCGCAGATGCTATTCCAAATGGAAGTCTCTGGTACTGGTACAAACCCTGGTGGGTATTGATGGTGGTGAACTTGGCTGATTTGTCATCAAGTTGAAGTTGTAGATACGCTTGAGACAGGTCCAGCTTGGTGAATATGGTACCCCCGCTGAGGGTGGCAAAGAGATCATCTGGACGGGGTAGCGGGTATTGGTCAACAGCTAGAACTGGGTTGATGGTTAATCGGTAATCCCCATAAATGCGAAAGGTTCCGTCTTTCTTGGGTACTGCAACTATTGGTGTAGCCCAATCACTGTGGGTGACCTGTTCCAGAATACCTACTTAATTCTTCCAGACGATCAAGCTCACGACCTACCATCTCTCACTGCACATTCCAGGGATAGAGCAATGTCCACACCTTTCTTTAATGGAGGTCTGGCTCCGCTAGTAGCTTCCTCTGCGTTGTGGTGTCTTTAATTCCACATACCAGCCGATCACATAGCATCTCTTCCAGCGAGGGACCAATATTGCAACATTCAGCTGAGGCCCTTAGCTGTGATAGATACTGTGCAATAGACTCCTGTGTTCCCCAGACACGAATATTGAGCTTATATTTCTGTAAAATTTCAGATATGGCTTCGGGCAGTAATGTTGTTTAAGTGCTGCGACTAAGTTGTCATAGTCCTCCTCTCCCGGCTTCTGTGGTAAAATGAGACTTCTTAACAACTTGTAAGAAGCTGATCCAATTGTTGAAAGGAAAACAGCGTTCTTCTTATCACCCTGGAGGTTGTTAGCACTAAAAAAGCATCCCACACGTTCAGCATACTCGGTCCATGCAATCTTCCTTCACTGCTTCAAAAGGACCCACATGCCCGAAGACTCTGGGTCCTATCCTCGTCATCAAAAATGTTATGTTACCAGTGTAACCAGGAGTCTCTTAAATAGCAGATTCACACTTCAGAGCAGTCACGAATCGTGAATTGACTTTGAATATAATTGAGACAACTAAAATGATTCTATGTAGTTCAACACTTAAATACTCATTGTGACAGCCATGATGTTCACACAAAGCAATAGTTGTTTGTATCATGGAAATAGTTGCTGTAGCAATTATTGCTTAGATGCCGGTTACTAGGACACCACAATCAAAATCCAAAAGAAGAGGGGACTCAAAACATGGGGTTGTACGTAGCACATACAATACTTTAACGAGTGCAAATTTAAAGCAATCTTCAACAAGCAAAGAGTATCGATCATGAGAGTGTAACAGGGATAATCTCTCATGTGACAATAATTCTAGCGCTTCTCGCTTTGAAGATAGTATGCCCTCAATACATGGTTGACCACCAACAGGTGAGCCTAAAAGACAAGCCTCTGCAGGATCCACACATGCAACGTAGGTCAGGTGACACAGACAGCATGGAATCCATGGTCTGAGTATCTGTACAGATGATTTCTGATTTGCTGTGGTTAAGAGCCAGGCCTATAGGTGGTCTGCCACATCCCATCCTCCAACCGGTGACTTAAGGTCATTCGCAATATCCTCACAGTGCCACCCAGAGTGCCATCATCTAAATAAAACAACCTAAACTCAGACTAGAGTATTCCCACTAATTGGTGGATAGCTATAGACTGAAAAGCAGGGAATGTACCAAGGGGGTCTCCCTGCTGTACTTCCTCAGCAGATTCAACAATATGATTGCCAAAGAACAGGGAGGTTGACTTGCAATAAGCAGAGAAGACCAAAGGGTAAATCTCGGGGGCATGATCAAGAACAGAGGGAGCATTCAGTCTGTTGAAAGTGTTGCAAAAGTCCACTTTAAGTATCCGATATCCTGCTTGGATGTTATGCAAGTATGTGCGGGTAGCCATAACCTAGTTGGAGTTGGGAGAGTAGATCTCTCATTGTCTCCCAGATGGCATGACTGGAACACTTATCCACTAAATGCCTCAATGTGCATCCAACCGCCATAGGTCGGACTCCTCCATCATTCTTGGTCAAGGCTACCAGTGATGCTCCAAAGAAAGAATGGATGGGCCTCCTCAAGACTGTCACCACTAATGATGAAGTTCACAAACTTGGTTAGGGCTTGAACTAGGAGGGTGGATCCTAAACCTGCATGCTCAGCATGTAATTAGATCTTTGATAGGCCATATATATAATAAATAATTTAATATATATGTATATATATATATATATATATATATATATATTACAAATAGGCATAGGAATAGGGCCCGGGTGTTTGGGGCGGTTTTGGTTACCCCACTTCTTGAAACTACCCATAAGATTTTTCTTTTATTCATGCAAGAGCAAAATATCTGTCAAGCTATTATATTATTCTCTAAAGGTTTAAAACCTAAACTTAAATTTTTATAAGGCTAGCTTGATAGTGCATTTTTTTCACAGAATAAACTGTAATCCGTTGTAATCACTGTGATCTGAATCACCGTCTCACTCGATGCCATTTTTATATACGTAATGACCTAATAATCACGTGGGGTAAAGCCAAAATGACATCACTCTATTCAGTTGTTTTAAATTGTGATTGGTTCAATGTTCTTGACCCAATTGTAAAAGGCAGCCCTGTTTGCAGGGTTTCTTGTAGCTAAATCAACACTAACATAATGTCACTCCTGATCACTGCAGGTACTATTTGGGACCTCTATAGGGATTGATACATAAATGAACATTTTGTAGACAATTGTGGTTTTAACTTATAATTGTAATTACTGTTAGTAATTTATGATAGCAATTTTGATTGTACTGTTATTTTACCCACACATATATTTTCATAATACATGATGCTAATAAGGGCCACAACACATGTAGTACAACTGACCCCTTGCATGTATGGCCTCCCCACTTTCTAAATGCTTCCTACGCCCCTATATTATGATATATAAACTACAAAAAATAGTCTTGGAAGCTTCCCACCGTGTAGCACTCAAAGCTACCGTTTCACTTTTTAGTAGGGCATAGGGAAACTTTACTAGTTTCAGGGGCGTAGCCAGGATATTTGTAGGAGGGTTCCCAGCCAGCAAGTACAAGAGGGCTTTGCTGCACCGCTCGATCATTCTGACAAATTTAATTATAAGTGTATTAAATTTTGATTGATATTGATTATCACTACATTCAAACCAAGACATTGTACATAAATGATAAGAAATTATTAATTACTGCAGTCATTATACAGTAGAACCTCGCAATAAGACCACCCCGGAAATAAGACCACCTCAGAATTAAGACCACTTTGTTGCAGTCCGGAATTTCTCCTATAGTTTAACATGGAAATTAGTTTCAGAATAAAGACCACATTTTTTCTTCTAGGTATCAAAACCTCACAATTAAGACCACTTATTTGTGGATACTGCTGTTTTCTGTGGACATTAGGCTCTGAAATGGCGACATCAGTAGAAAGAGATGGTAAACTTGGGGTCACTTTTTTAACATTGTAATGGAGTAACAATAAAAGAGGTGTGATGGTACAAATTTTCTACAGTTTTATTGCCTTATGTGCATCCTGTGTCTATGGAATGACTTCTGGATGTGCCATGCTATTCTGGGCAGTACTTTCAGAAATAAGACCACCTCAAAATTAAGACCACTTACAACAGTCCCAAGGGTGGTCGTATTTGTGAGGTTCTACTGTAATATATATATATATATATATATATATATATATAATATAAGAGACTTACATTGGTTAGTTAAGCCTTATAAATACAACATTATAATATTGTTACTAAAGTTTTATTATTCAAAGCTTTACTTTGTTCCCTGGATCTAGTCTAAAAGAGCACATGATTTTGTTTGTCTTGGCATTTTTGAGAAGGATTTCCGGAAATTAACCTCGGAAACCCCCCTCCATACGCCCCTAAGTTTCTGGCAATTAAAGTAACATAAAGCCTTTCAAAAGGATAATCATTGAACGTTTATGCATGTGTCTGCCTATATACATGTTAAGCCCTTAATTGTCTGTTGCTCTGAAGCTGAAAGTTCATACAGAACAGAATTAAGCTGTAAAAAAGACCACGCGGACATGCCCCATATGCAAGGATATTGCAACCATGTATAGGTCGGAGTATAGGATGCCCCACCACTTCATATAGCTTCCCTTGGGCCTTATATGTGTATTTTTGAATGGTAATTTCTGATGTTAGTGCAATTAATGCTATTACACTCCCCTAACTTTACCCCATTCAGAGAAGGATTATGTCTTTCAGATTGAATCTAGATCTAACCGAAGAACTGCCGAAGTGATCTTTTCTACAGACAGTGATCAATCGAGTTCCTTTACCATAATTCTTCGTCCAGATGAGCTTAATGAAGGAGAGGAAACGTTTTTTCTTAGCTTTACATTCAAGGAAGCCACTGGTGACTTCAGTGGTGCTTTTATCTATGAAAACTCTTCTACTAACCTGGAGTGTACCATTGAAGACATTATAACTGATGGTATTCTTATGATGTGTATTTGAATAATATCCTCCAATATATAATATTATTGTTTTTTTATCAGATGTTATCTGTGTCATGGATCCTATCCTTGATAGCCCATGTTCACCTGGGGACACACACTGCCAGGAGGTGACTGAAAATATTCCTCTCAACCCAAGCTGTTGTAATTTCACTGACAACAATATTGTTGCTTGTGTGGTTATTACAAGTCATTGTACAGGGATGTTTGAAAGGGAAATTGGTATAGAAGTGATATGCCAAGGAGCCAACTCTTCTGAAGTTAGAGCAGGTACCATAATAGTATATCAATGCATGCATGTCTGATGGCATTTATCGAGGACTGATGCAATGTTATGAGGTACATGCTCTATCGTTGTGTAAGATGATACAAACATACACAAAGATGTTATTAGATACTCATTAGTAATACTTTCCTCTTCTATTGGTACAGCTACTGTAGGTAAAGATTTTGTGTTCAACAGCTTTAGTTTCACATATCCACCATCCAATGGAAGCAATATTACCATGGCAACACAAAAATTGGTTGTTCCAATCATAAATGATGATGATGCAGAACCACTTGAGCAGTTTGTCTGTGACTTACTCCTTGGAGAAGGAGCAATAGTCAGTACAGAAAACCAAAGAATAACAGTGAACATTCAAGATAATGACAGTACGCCTGACAGATGTATCCATTGTGTATACATATATGTATCATGACATTGTGTGTATATATGTTATATAATTATGCACTCTGTTGCCAGGGCAGCAGTATATTTCTTTTCTCCATAAACAGCAATTACGAAGCCAGGTGGACATCCTATTTTAGTTGGAACCTGGGCTCAACCTAAAACAGGAGACTCAAATGCTAATAAACCTTCACCATATTATTTGGTCAGGTTCAATTGTATTCCCAAGCTCTAACAAAAGGCTGGAGCCATTCACATAACTGCCAGGGAATATAAATACAAAAATGACCATCTTGAAAAAGCACCTAAAAGCACGCCATACATTAGCGAAAATTTGTTTTCGCCAAAAAACTAACAGTATAATGACTTCATAGTTTTCAAAAGTAGGTTTTGGCACATTTTGACACACCAGCTACAAGGAAAAGTAGTTCAAAAGCTTCGTAAAGCTATCTCTTTAAAGAAATGCGAAGTTCACTCGCCGAGGTATGGGTCCGCAACACCATAGCATTTTAAGATTATTCTTCTCGTCGTTTTTTCGAACTGAGCTACAGGTCGCCACGAAGAGTCCAGAGGTCTCATCTTTAGCCAGTGAGCTCCGATTGTTAGCGCGAAGTGCCTTTTGTAGGTTTTAAAGCCACATCTGGACTTCTAAAGCAAATAGGCAAATCCCATACATGAGTAGTCTCGTGTAACACAGACCCGCTTCTCGCCTCCATTTTTTATTATGACGTCATTTTCTCGCCGACCAAATGACGTCATAACAAAAAATGGAGGCGAGAAGCGGGTCTGTGCATAGATACTCGACCTTACACCGGGATAGGAAACTGCTCAATTTATACGCGTAATATAGGCTAGCATATACATATTAATTAGTCATCTATAGGGAACCATGCTCGGTACACGTCCCTTATGGGTGCTTATTTTATTTCTTTCTATATCTTTCTTCAGTGAAATAAAATTGCAAAATAAGTACCAATACTCCCTTCGTCAATGCATTTATGACCGTTCGATGGGAATTCGAGGCACTCCACAAGCCTACGTGTAGCGTTACCAGACCACACACGGAAGTTGTTCAGTAAAGCATTAAATTACGCAAAAACTCTGAAGCACTGGGTTTGTGGGGGATTTAACTTGCTTACAAATGTAGCACAGTAATCACCTTACTGCATCAAATCCTTTTCAAAGTCTTACAAAGACGTTGTTCGGGTTCATTTTTCGATTTTTACTCCTGCCGCATAGGTAAACTAGTTACGCAAAAACTTTCCTCAGAGTAGCTAGACCTTCCGGATTTTTTTGTATAACGATGCTTGGATATTAGGTTTATTGCCTAAACTACATCACCTAGTCTTCCGAAGTCTCAAAAAGGTGCACCGATACCTCTAAAGAGCTTTGTCCGATGACGATACGCACGTTAGCTTAAAATTTGGTTCTTACGTCATTGTTGGTATAAGAAAATTCATAATGAATATAATTATACCACATACGTACTAGTGATTCTTCCTGGCGACCGTCAAATTTTGGTCTTGGACAGAAAGTCGAAAAATCAGAGCATGTGACAGGGCGCTTACGTCAGTTTCCTATCCCGGTGTAGGGTCGAGTATCAATGGTCTGTGTTACACGAGACTAATACATGAGCCGGATCCGCATGTGAGACATGTCCAGGATCTGTTATGATAGCGCTACCCAGGTTGCATAGCGATAAAATGTAATTTTTCAGCGCTTACAAGTTATTAGTCACGCAGTTATCTCGTGATTTGGACTAATATTCGGGCGTATACGAATGGCGAATCCGCGTTTAGTGACGTTTTCTGTCGTCACGGTTGCTCTGTCACATGCTGGCTTGTGACCTAACTCGCTGTTCTTCTGAATCATAGTTTTCGACTGGGTGCTACGTGAGGGAACTAGCTGGAGACAGTTTCTTGGTATCAACTTCGAGCCATCGGAAATATACAACTTTTCCATGCGGGTGAGAGAGAGCTTTTGTTCCTGTCCCAAGTTACAGGAGCTTGAATGCTTGCTTTTGAGGACCAATTGATCAGATCTCGGCTTTGGAAAGGAACGGCCAACTCACCCGCATGGAAAAGTTAGTAAATGTTTTGTTATAGCGATTTATGTTAAAAAATAGTCTTGGAAGCGTTCCGCCAGGTAGCACCCAGAGCGTTTCGCTTTTTAGTAGGCGTTAGGAAAACCTCAGTAACTTCTTTGCGATAAAAGCAAGCCTTCGAAAAAGGTAATCGTACGAAAGTCTACGTGTGTGCCTGCATTTTAATCCCTTGTTTGACTCTCTGCATCTACTACAAGTTGAGAACAGAAGCTGTAAAAACGACCGAAATTTTCACACCTCTGAATTAGCGCGGACATGTCCCACATGCGTCAGCCATTTTCGGATTACCGGAATGGCTACGCGAGACTAGGCGTACATGTGGGGAAAAAAAGAAAGACAAATATTTATGAATCATGAGTTCATAGATGCGCATATGCAATCAAGCAGTGTTATAGAGTTATGACAAACAGGCCTCATTAGCAATGAGGTCCAGGGGGGTGTCAATCACATTCATGTCTTTTGCAGGCTGATGAAATGATGATCTTGCACCACATACACACATGATTGCTGAGTCGATCAGTGAAAAGGAAATCTTGCACCTGATGTAGATCAGGGTTAAGCTGTACGGCTGTTTGAGCTTCTCTGCTAGGAGACTAGCCAGACGTTTGTAGGCCATTGTAGCTGATGTGCCCCATCCTCCGCTTGTTGACATCACCAGGGGAGTGAAATAGCCTTGCTCAATCTCCAGAACTCGCCTCTCATACATCCTCCTCTTCTCCATCTCATGCCGTCTGTAGCATGCGGATGGGCTCATCTGATTTGAAGGTGCATGAGAGTTGAAGACACGGACATCAAAGAAACTGCTCTTCTTGCTTTTGTCCCAAAAGTCCTGGGTGCAAATGTCCAGCCTCGCGTTGTCTTGTGTATTGCTGCTTTGATAGCGGAAGGTTTCCCCACTCAAAGGTTGAAGCACAGGTTCAATTGATACATTTGGGCAAACCTCTGTCATTAGGCTGGCTGTCAGATCTCGAATGCGATTGTGTCGAATGGAGGGTAAGGTTCCCTTTGGACATGATAGAGCATGACCAACACTGTTGGGTGTGCCACAAAGACAGTGTGATGGTATTCGGGTTAGTTGCCATCCATATCTAATAGATAAGGCATCCCTAAAGGCTTGCTTGTGGAGGTTAAAGCCATGCTCTACAATGGGCAAAGTAGACAGCCAGGACGATGCACCTTTCTCACTAGCTTCTTTCCTGGCAGTCTGCTGTGATTTGGAGAGCCGTGGATGAATGGCTTTTGCATCCTCTTCAGCCCGCTGACGATTGCTTTGATGTGCCGCATTTCTCTCTTCCCTCTGATGAGACTGAGATTCTGGCAGATTCGATTCATCATGTTGGAGTATCAAAGAAACTAGAGGTTCACAAATCCTGACTGAGGTCTGGAAATGTCTTTCTCTGCAGCTCGTTGGTATTGTTATGCCCAGTCCTCCTAATCTCACAGGCAATGCGAGTAATTCCCGCTCTACATCACTAAAAGCAGATCGTCCAGTCAATGCAGTGAGAAACTTGAATCGAATAGCATCCTCAAGTGGTTGGAAGACATCTCCAGTGCCTGGAATGGTTCGCATGATGAATGTCCATCTGCTCATCAATCCATGAGTAAATGCAGCATAGGCAGCTTGAGGTTGGGTCTGTGCAATATTAGATAAGGCCTCTACCTCACTGACCCACTGTTTAACCTTCTCTTTAACGTAGTCTATCAGAAAACCACTCTGGCCAATTCCACCACCAAGGTACCTTCGCCCTTCTGTAGTCATCTCAATGCCTGTGTCTTTGAACATTTCCTCAGCCTTGTCCCAGTGTTGGGGTTTTACGATCAGCCATGTCTTACTTGGGTTTGGAAAGTATCCAAACTGTGGTCCTGCTTCATTGAAGTTGTCCCACCATTTTCTGAGTTGACTCAGTGACCCTCCAGCAGCCGCATCATCAGTATACCATGACTGCTTGGCTTCATTTTGAGTCTTCCGGATGAGAGGCAAGGTAGCAATTGTGTAGATTACCATAGCCAGGGGATCCCCCTGTGTAATTCCTTCTCTGGATTGTATGGCCACTCCATCAATAAACAGATTTGGGTTTAAGCGATAGGAGTTGACGACTATTGGGGCAAGTATGGGGCAATGGATCCTTACATTCCTCAAAACAGCCTGTCGATTTATGGAGTTGAAGGCATTAGTTGCATCAACTAATAAAACAGCTTCGTTGTTCTCCTCTTCATAAATCTTCATCATTGCCAAGGGCATACATAGGCGTACATGTATGTACACAAGGCAAAACCTCTGGTTCGACGATCGTCGCGATCGACTTCAGCGCTTTTTTGTTTGAGCGTTTGTTTCTACGTGGGTACATTGATTTTGGTCAGGTAGCTGCATAATTTTAGCTTCTTATGTTACAAGACTTGATTATGTTCCTTCTCAACTCAACTGCAGTGGAATCCTTTAACCACAGGGGTTTGAGTATCTATGCAGACTCTATTCGAACAACTGTTCTTTAAAGGAAAAATCGCACGAACAAGAGTGTATAAAAACCATTTTAAAATGGTAAAAGGATGTAGGATTGACACAGGACAGTACTAAAAGGCCTTATCAAAAAGGATCATCCAAAAACACTTGGAACAAGGGTGAGTAGCAAAACAGGTACATGGCTAGATGGACAAAGGGCAAGACAGGCATAGGGCTAGACGAACATAGGGCTACACATACATAAGGCTAGATGGGCATAGGGCTAGACAGAGTTTAATTGGACTGAGTGTACACTCAGTCTGTGCAAATTCCCACATCCTGCAGCATATACATATAATGTGCTGCACATGAGGGATGTAGGAATTTGCACAGTGTATATACACTCAGTCCAATTAAACTCTGTCTAGACCTATGCTCATCTAGCCTCATGTATGTGTAGCCCTATGCTCGTCTAGCCCTATGCCTGTCTTGCCCTTTGTCCATCTAGCCATGTACCTGTTTTGCTACTCATTGATCACCCTTGTTCCAAGTGTTTTTGGAGGATCCTTTTTTGATAAGGCCTTTTTGTACTGTCCTGTGTCAATCCTACATCCTTTTACCATTTTTAAATGGTTTTATAATTAATACAATTGTATCTCCTTACACTGGTATAGCATTTGCCTTTTCCAGAAACCGGGGAGAGTTGTGTGGTTCACAAAAGAATTTGATTAAATAATATCATGTTTTACTGATGTACATGAATCAGTCACATAAATGTTTATGAAGTCACTTGAAATATAGGCCTTCTTGTTCTTAAACAGATTCTGAAGAGAATTGTATCGAATATGTAGTGTTTTCAAGATGTTCTAATGCATAGTTATTCGTTTGCGTGTTAACAGAAGTAATGATTTTACCGATTGTTACCTTTAGTTGGTGACATCATCATATTAGAAGATATAATGTGGGTTAGGCTGCAGCACAAAGAGTGGGATCATGTACGTAGTAGCTACTCCAGTGAACCTATTTCCACAGAGGAAGTTTCGTGGGCTATTAAGGAAATGAAAAAGATACATCTCCTGGTATGGATGGTGTGGTGATGGACATGGTGGTGTCAGAGAGGTTATTCAATATATGGGTATCTTTGTTTAAAGCTTGTTGGCAATATGGAATTAAGAGTGCCTTCCTTGTGGGAGAGAGTGTGATTATATATACCAGTGCCGAAGAAATCAGAAAGGGGGTTATGCAATGTGACATGGACTAGCTATTCGTTGTCCTCAATCTTGCACATTTGTCAACGATGAATGTCAATCCTAGTATGTCTATGTTTAATTATTATTATAATTAACTCTCTTTTTCTTCGATTGATGTACTGTATTTCATACTAACAATTTTTTTTGTATACCACTATAATGTGAGATATATGTATAAGGCAGTGCGCATGTGTGCCAATTTAAATTATAATTATAGTTGTGCCTGAAAAAGGTTATGCAATGTAAACACATGTGTGGTATTGCTCTGGCATCTTTGGTTAGTAAGGTGTAAATTTTGGAGAATAGGTTGTCCGGTATGGCTGAAGAGCAGGGAATCATTGAGGAAGAGCAGGCCTGTGGGGGGGGGAGGGGGGGAGGGGGGATTCGGAAAGGTAGAAGCTGTAGAGACCAATATACTTTCACTGGTGTTGATAGGCCAAGCAGGGATGTTGAAACAGAGTAATGGTATGTTAATAGCTTTCATTGATTTTTCAAAAGCGTACAACATGGTGGATCGAGAGAAGTTGTGGTCTTGTCTCCAGAGTGTAGGTATGCATGGAAAATTCCTGAGGTTTTTGCAGGCCTTGTATGAAGGAAGCATGAGCAAGGTTAAGGTTGAAGGCCTGTTTAGTGAGGATTTTCAAGTGAACTCAGGACTGCGACAGGGGTGTGTTTTGTCACCTTTACTGTTCTCCTTGTACATCAATGGTGTGGTGAAGTAGTTGAAGGAAGAGAAGTGTGCATAGAGTTTGGTGGGGAGATTATACCCGGTCTTCTATTTGCTGATGATACATGCTTAGTTGCTTCAGATGAAAGGAGTTTGAAAAAAGTTTGGAAGTGCTGTTAGATTGGTATAGAGAGTGGGGAGTAAAGATCAATGTGGCAAAGTCCGGAATCATGCATGCTCAAAGTAAGAAGGTAGAGAGGTGTGATTTATCGTATGAGGTGGATGGTGAAACAATTCACATGGTTTTTGCTTACAATTGCAAGTATTTGGGTTGCATCATTGATGGGCATCTGGATTTGAGAGAAATGGTATATAGAAGATAGAGGAAATGCTGGTAGAAGAGCTCTAGGAACATGTTTTCATAGGTGTCGGGAGGAGGTTTGTGATATGTCAGTTGGTATATTCAGGAAGCTAATCAGGTCATTGGTTGACCCTACACTAATGTATGGTGCTGACGTTTGGGGGTGCAGCATGCAGACATCTGGTTGCCATTGAGCAGGTTCAGATGTATGCCCTTGGAATGCTTTTTGGTGTGGGCACCCTTCATCCTAAGGCATCTTTGTGGCACGAATTGAAGATGTTACCTTTGGTGTAGAAAGCAAAAATGCGCTGTGTGCGATTTTGCATGCATGGCTGGAAGATCCGAATGGAGAGAATTATGATGATAGGCTCTTGAAGAAGTTAGCGATGCATGCAAGCGGTGGAGTGTAGCAAGGGAGTATGGATGAAGAATGTGATTAAGTGTTTTGGTGACTTTGGTTGGAGTAGTAAGGAAGTAGAGGCTATTAGGAGAATGTCATATCGTGAGGTTGGGGAAATGCTAGAGAGTGCTGCATGGAAAAAAGTTTCAGAGATGTTATCTAAGGACATGGAAGGGAAGCCAAAGTTATGCATGCTGAAAGAGATTGCGGATCTTCGGGTAGAATCGAGTTGTGCTATGGTGAGGAAGAAGAGAGAGAGGATGATGCTAGTGAAGCTGAGAGGAGGAACAGCACCCTTTCAGATTGAGATTGGAAGGTGGAAAGGAATAGCAAAGGATGAAAGGATTTGCAAGGAATGTGAGAGTGGGTAGGTTGAAGATGTTATATCCAGTGGCTTTTGAAGCCTCCTGCCTGGGATCTTATCAGGGAGCTGCTTATACTGCAGACCCACTGCTGACTGTGATGCCTCCGGGATTGTCTCCAGTGGAACAAACAGCTAGAATACTGTCTGTTACATGTACTAACAGAAATGTATTGTAGCAATGTGGAGCACTCATTTTGCATGGTGCATGCCTTGTTATATTTACATGTATTGAACGATCAATGTGTGAAAAAATAGTCTTAAAAGCAAATATTCCACCATGTTGTGTCCAAAGCATTTCGCGTTTTAGTAGGGGTTGGGATAACCATACGAGCTTCTTCACAAATTTTCTTCTGGTGAAGGTTATTTTCTTTTAGTAAAGTCATGTAACATCACATGCAATCCTAGCTAGAGATGCGCTCGTGGTGAGAACAGTTTCAGTGGAAAAGGCGGAGATCTACATGGTACAGTCAAACTTGGTTACAAAGTCACTGTTTACAACATCAACCTCTTTACAACAACACACATGGCAGGAACGGATTCAATGGTCTCTGTACTAAACGTCTTGGTTACAACAACAACTTGGTTATAACAGCACATTTTAGTGGCACCAAGGGTGTCGTTGTAAACAAGTTTGACTGTATCTTTTAAACCTTAAAGTGGGTATAAAATAATTGGTGATTGTAAAGTAGGTTTATTATAATTGTAGGATCAACTCATAAATTGTCACTGTCTACACTTTTGAAATTCTATTCATTGGCTGTTATGTGCAGCTTTTTGTGGCTTTCCAGCTGGGACAAGACAAGAAATAGTGAGGCATAACTCAAACAAAGCAATCAATAAATATATTACACAGTGAAGTTTAGCTTTATAAATCACTCCTTACATTTCTGTAGTCATGGACCGCCATCTGGATCTCTGCCTTTACAAAGACATTTGCCCTGTAAAAAGACTTTTCTCAAGGCCAAATCAATCTTCCTGCACTATTCTACTAAACCTTCAGCATATAATCTTACGTAGCTGTTTGGTTCTAAATAAAGGAGTTGAGAAAAGATTGTCAACTTCTCTCAGCATCGGATTCTTCCCTTCCAAGATCTAGTTTGTACTTAAATCAACGTACATTCTAATAGTATCAAAACCTACCAAAGAAAGTGTTAATATCTAAAAACCAACGTTTATATATAGAATTCCAAGAACGAAACGTGCTGTGTAAAGTCAGGCAGCGTCTGGAGCTTTAATATACTTGCTTGCTGCAGAGTTTCGTAAGCTCATTCATGTTACTCGCACATGACCAACGCACACAATTCAGTGATAATGAGATTCATAATGTGTAAACCACAAATGACCCGTGTTTTGGCTAGGTTCGGACATAACTTATCTCTGTGACTACGCGTTGTTCCTCGGTTGATCAATGCGGTCATTTAATTTGTTTACTGAGACCCGGGGTTCATTCGAGACCCAGCTACCATTAATTTTTGAGACCCACTAATTATTGACCTAGGGATCCTTTTACCCCCGGCTATTAAACAAACCAGGCCTTTATACGGTCAAATACAGTATATATATATATATATATATATATATATATGTATATATTATATCTATCTATCTATCTATCTATCTGTCTATCTATCTATCTATCTATCTATCTATCTGTCTATCTATCTATCTATCTATCTATCTATCCATCCATCTATCTATCTGTCTATCTATCTATCTATCTATCTATCTATCTATCTATCTATCTATCTATCTATCTATCTATCTCTCTCTCTCTCTCTCTCTCTCTCTCTTTCTATATATATATATATATATATACATATATATATATATATATATATATATATATATATATATATATATATATATATATATATATATTTCTATCGCGGTTTGTGAACGATCAAAGGAAAAACTGGGCATGTATGTTAGTTATCACCGGGTAATAACTACCAGGTACTAGGAGTCAACTTGGTGTTAATGAAATCAATTATTGCCAATCAAGTCTACTAATTGAAAATCAATGTGCATGGGATAGAAGTTAGTTATATCCCGGTTCACTCGCATGATATGCAGGTCATTGCCCTCGACCTCAGCTTTGCCTCAGTCTTGGGAGACAACCTGGATATCATGCTCGTGTATAACGATAACATGCAGGGACATTAAAGTTAACTTTTTCGATGTTATAAGGTGATATCCCAGGCTATTTTCACCATTCAAGGTTGATTTTGACATTCATAGTAATTTGCATTACAGTTGGCATATTTCTAGGGTGGAAGCTGAAAAGTTTGGGGTGAAATCTTCCACAACTAGAATAGAAACCTGTTAACATACCGGTTATGCTATTAATGTTTGCGGGGTGAAACTTTTTCAATTTCAATTTTAACGATTTTAAATTTGTGTTTTTATATTCACAGACAGCAATGTTTTACCATTACACGAGAATCTGATCTCAATTTCATGTGTGAAAAACTACGAAAATTAGGAAAGCTTATTCAGATGAAAATTAAAGCATATAATACATACTTTGTATAATATTTTACATGGCATTGAACAGTCACTGTGCATGAATATTATATTAAATTAAATTATTATTATACTGCACTAACAATTATCAGGGGCGTAGGGAGAGAGTTTTCCACTGTTTTCTGAAACAAAAACCTGGAGAAAATGCCTAAATAAAATAATAGCTGTCAG
>CAUJGJ010000208.1:1854973-1857473 GCA_963170055.1 Halisarca cf. caerulea | reverse complement strand
GTCCAAACTGGTCTCAATGCTTAAGGTGGCAGAGAAATCTGAAGACCAAGGGTAAGCGGAACAGTTGTTCTCAGTATTCTATCATTGTAGCAATGGATGCTTACTTTGTACCCATGTACCGTACGTACTAAGTGGTTGTTATAGACAGGTTTTACTGTACATACAAGCTACATACAGTAAATCCGTCTACAGTGACCACTCGAGGGACCAAGTGGTGGTGGCCTTTGTGGACAGATGGTCCTCATACAGAGGTGCAGTAGTATCAATGAGGTGGCCCATGGAGGAGTCTAAAGTGGTCTCTATAGACAGGTGGTCTTTCTACAGTCAAACCTCAGTATAATGAATCCCCTCAGGACCACTGAAAAGGTTCACTATATCAGGGTGTTCACTACATCAGGGTGTTCACTACATCAGGGTGTTCACTATATCAAGGGGTTCACTATATCAGAGTTCATTTACAATAGAGTAAATAGGTGTACATTCTAAGGTCTATGTTTTTTGTATCAGGAAGTTCATTGTATCCAGGGTTCATTGTATCCAGGGTTCATTGTATATTATAGAGAGGTTCAACTGTATATGAGTGGTCTTAAGACGGGTTTCCCTGTACTATGTACACGTATGCACGAATGTTGCATATTTTTGTCTTGTATCTCAGCACATACGTGTCTTTGTGCTAATGTGTGCTTTCGTTAGATCACAATATCAGGGAATAGTACTGCCCTCTACAAACCTCACTGTACTGTGTGTGCAGCATAGCTTGTGTGCCTATCTATAGTTCATATTTTTGAGGAAGACTGATATAGCAGCATCGCTGTTTTCCCAATGTACCTACCCGAGCTTCAATTGGAGGTTTTAGAAGTTAAGAACAGAAATTTAGAGTAGTTACGTCTCTACGTGCTAAAGTCCTCTCTTCTAACTGTGAGAATTTGCCACCGTGATGGTGCTTTCTATGTACGTATATACTAGTATAGTCAGCCGAGTTCACGTACCTTGATTATAATATAGCAGTTCCTACAACCTTTTGTTGATACTGCATATAGAGATCTGTATGGTTGTTGGAATCACTGAGAATGCTATTTTATTGTAGAAGAGTACTTGGCAGGAAGGGTGATGCCACAATTGTGAAAACCACACCTACTGACACGCCTACTACTGCATCCTCTGGCAGTCACATCCCTAAGACTGTCTCGCCAGTCTTACCTGACGATGATGAGGCCTGCCTCCTTTGTGATAGACCTATTGATGTACGGATTGAGCCATGTGGACATTCTGTGCTGTGTCGTTCCCATGCCAACACAGCTAAGAGGTGTCCTCAGTGTAGGGTATGTGTAGATCTGTGAGTGTATGTATATTGTAGAGATGTGAGTGTTGTGTTGTTGTGGTTCCCACAGGGTCCAATACACTCTATTGCTGATCTGGAGCCATTGTGTGGAATGTGTCAGGAAAATGTGTGCAGTGTGACCCTAAAACCATGTGACCACATGATGTGCTCAGGTTTGTTGTCTGTATTGCTTGTTTTGTTGGTAAATTGTCTTGCCTACTGCTTCCAGTGTGTACTGATCCTCACATTTCTGTATGTAGCCTGTGCTTTGCTGATGAAGCGTTGTTTTGAGTGTAAAACAAAGATCACATCTAAAATAGGTCTTGATGAAGGTAAGTACATTGATTGATAGTTGCATCTGAATGAGATTAAATTTCCGTTGTTTTTCTATGTTAATGTCATAAACACACATGTGCACACCACACATACGTGCGCATGCACGCACACACACACACACACACACACACACACACACACACACACACACACACACACACACACACTACAGCTCCAGCTGAGAAGTCTGAAAGTGACCCAACATCCATCACAACCACTGATAGCAGTGTCTCCATCTCTGATGAAAGCATCCTTTGTGAAATCTGTGTGTCCAACAAGAAGAACACAGCCTTCACATGTGGTCATCAGCTTTGTTATGACTGTTCACTCAAAGTGGACAAGTGCCCTATTTGCAGAGAAGAGATAAAACACAGAATTAAGCTACATTAACAGCAAATGCTTCAAAATTGGTGAATTTAGTGCACCTTTAGTAGTTTTACTGCAGCAGTTACTAACACAAATTAACAATATCCACCACAATTAATTGAAAATTGAAATCAAATTGAAATTTTAAACTAGTCGTATGCTTAAATCGATCTGTAAAATTAATGATACTTTTGTCAATGATAACTGTATAATTATACAGTTGAACCGCTCTAAATGACCCCTGGATACAAATATGTTATAACAAACATGGACTTTAAAATGTATACCTATTTACTCTAGTGCAAATTGGAATAATCCAACCAAATTGAATAGACCGTATACAAATGCAGAGGTTAATTGATACATATACAGTGGTTAATTGATATAGACGCGGCATGACGCGCGCGGGACGCCAACAGGGAATTCCCCGATCGATAGTGAACGTGCACGTATTTTCACCACCACCTCTGAGCTGGC